>DWMY01000383.1:0-27158 GCA_018249775.1 Heliconius hecalesia formosus
TGGTAAGGGTTGCCTGGAAGAGATCACCTGTGGTGATAAGGCCGCCTTTACACCATACTTTTCCATTGTTTCTTTTTTTTTTTGTATATTTCTATTTTTAAGTTGGTGTAATAAAGTATTAAATAAAATAATAACAAAATAAATATACGAGTACCGATGTAAATTACCGATATGGTTTCCAAACATAAGATGTAAAACAAGAATTCTTAAGTAAAAAGAAATGTTAACGTTTCATTGTATATTTTTATCTTCATGAATCGTTTACGTGATGGTTACTGGTTCGATCTCGGCTAGGAGCAATTAATTATTTTCAAGCTATCAATTTAACAGAGAGAGACAGAGAGAGAGAGAGAGAGAGCTCTGATAAAACTAAGAACGGGGTTGAGTTCCGCCACTCAATTCGAGTTTTTTTAGTAATAGGCTCTCTGACTACCTTGTAAAGCTGTTACCTTATACGAAAAATTTATAAGAAATTAAAGATAATGTATATTTCAGAGCTACTGAGTTCCTCATTTTTGTACAAGTATTTGCTATTATAAATTAAATTCCCTGACTTATATATCTTTATTTGCAAAGATTAGTTATCTGTAAAGGTGACATACTTATTGTGTTTATATTATTGTTGACCGACTTCAAAAAAAGGAAGTTGTCCTCATCGGCTGTATTTTTTATGTTATCCAAAAATGCGCAGTGATATAGTCCGATAATAAGCATGATGGTTGTGCATTCGATTTACAAGCGGAAGAGTCATTATATTAAAATTATAGTTTATTTTCTCGCTATGAACGACAAAGTTTAGATGTATTGAATTCTTGTCAACAGATTTTCTCCGTATACTGTGCTCGTGAGACTTGAATCTGGAAAAATAAAGAAACCAATTTATAGCACTATCTATTGGTTGTTTCACGAAACACCTACGCAAAATATATTATGAAAATAAAAATAAAACTTTCTCTAAAGTAAATATGTATATTGTTAGCGTATTCGTGTAAAAGAGGGTAGATTTAGGTGGAAAATAACTATTAAAGCAGTGGAATTGTGTCAATCGGGGGCCACTTGCTGGTGAGTGACGGCCCTTATTAGAAGGAAACTAGTGTGAAGTATTGTTAGTAGGTGATACATATCACTTATTGCAATTACATAGTATCTCTTTCAAAATAGTTAAAATAGTTTAGAATCATATAGACGATGTGTGTTTTTAACGTTTTTCTTTAAAAACGTTACCCGCTTCCGATTTCTAATAATATATATATATATATATATATATATATATATATATATATATATATATATATATATATATATATATATATATATATTATTAGTTTAGCCTAGAAAACTTAGTGTTTATTTATATATAAATAAGATATATTAGAAGATATAGAAGTGCCTTTAACACTTATATACGTTCGAAACTTTATTAATTGGTTATCCTTATAGCAAACATGCTTTGACTACAGTGTTGCTTATTACAGGGTGTTCACTTCTTATTTTGCACGTGTTGTATTTTAAATTAGCCCGTTTATATTAAATATGATTATTATTTACTTAATTTTATTATTATTATTATATATTAAATTAATATATGTATATAAATTTAAAGTTTCTTTATATTTTTTTCAAATCATTATTTTCAATTTCAAATAGAAATAAAATACCTACGAGAAGTGCCCAAGGTGGTTAACGTGATACGTGGTGTATCCAACAGAAAATATTTTTTCACATTGGTTAGATGCGAACACTAACAAGTATATCAAAATTTAATATGAAAACTCTGAACACCGTGATATTTGAATATAATGATGACCTGATGAATGATTGACGGAGATAACGGAGACTTTCTCTTTATATCTAAAAAAAATATATTTAGAGAACTAATCTGCGGTCACTGAAGTGTTCGAAATGTTCAGTTCCCAAAAATAAATTAAAAGAGTATTGACGTGTGACATTCCTCGTTTTTCCTCGAGTGTTGATCGAATGGTTGTAGGTTCGATCATCACTCGAAAGAATGAGTTATTATTTATTAATATTTTAACTCACTGATTATCTTCTTTTTTTATTTAAAGAGTAAGGGTAAAGTTTCATTTAAAATATGATACATTTCAAGCACTCTATTAACATACTTTCATATAAGGATTTATATATCAAATATTATTATGTAAAACGTGATGATATACTTTTATCTATTAATCTTTTTAAAGTACGCCTCCTCTTTTTAATTGTAACGATAAAGTATTCGCAACATTGTTACAAATTCAAATTCCATAAAAAATAGAATTTAATACAAATACAATCTATACATTGAAACTTGAAGCTGCTTTTTTAGATAATAAGCTTTATGCAGAATAGCAGGGTGGGTAGAGAGAACTTAGTGTTAAGACACTCCGTTCTCTACTTTCCAACTAACATTTGAGACCTTGAGTGTTGAGTCTGGAAACTCAACGTCCTATTATGTCTACGAGAGCGGGGAAATAAAAAGAAGTTAAATAAAAATATACTACTTCTAAATAATATGATTACCTCTAGGAATATCACTAAAACTTACCGGACAGCCGGAGTGTCTTAAAATTAGGTTCTGTCCACCTATTAAAATACTAATTGCATTTAAAATGAACAAATAATATTTTAAAATATAATATGATGATAAACAAACTATAAGAAGCATTAAAAAATAATCTTTTTGTCAGCTTCACGCTGCAACCCGCCTTTAGCAGGATAAACAGAAGGAGGCTAGTGGTAAGAAGCTCTGCTCTCCTCTTTCCGCCGAAATCTGAAGGAACTACGTACTGAGTGGCGGAACTCAACGCCATACACTCATACCACGCCATGACTGTATTCTATTTGCATTATATAATAATAAATATTTAATGCTTCTTATAGTTTATTTATCGTAAATACTTACAATTAATAATTATAATGTTTTATAGCATATCATGAGATGTAAATGGATTATTTAAATTATTTTCCTCAAATCCTGCATCGTGTACGATCGTTTTACTTATGCCGTATAAATAATCATGCTGTATCGATCTAACCGCAGCGTGGAATGCCCCGTTTTCAAAAAGTAATATTTTTGTATCACTTAAACGACTTCCTGCAACAGTTTTTTTTCTTTTTGGATTTTGTAATAAAATGATGTATTTTTTATAGCTTTTATCAATGATGGTAATGGTGTATTTTTTATAGCTCCATGTATCACGGTAGGCAGAGGGAACCTAGTGTTACTACGTTTCCAATTTTTCAATTGATCAAATTTTCGAGACATTGGATTTTGATGTGGCGGAACTCAATGCCGAACTTTGTCTTGTCACCAGAGCGAAGGAAAGTATTAAATTATTAATTTCCCGACAGTGAATCGAAACCACGACTATCGCGTTTATAGCCATACGCAGTGCCACTGTCTTAAGATTTTGGATTTTAAAAAAGGATGATATAATTTTATATTTCGTTTCACGATTTCCTCGCTTACCACACAGCAGGAACAGAGGAAACCTAATGTTAACATACTCCATGTCTCAAATTCCGCTTAATTTTTAGTAATATAACCAAAAGTTTGCTGATCAAGCCCTCAATCGTAGCGTTTACAGACACCTTACGTTTTAAGTATAAATTATACCTATGTCCCCAAATTAATATATGAACCTACCTTCTCCACTTATTAAATAACTTGTAAGTTTGCTTATTACACAAATATTATATACATATATGTATAGAAAATCACGTGTCATGTCCGTCTGCCTAATGTAGGTAAGTATTTTATCACTTAAAGATAACTTAAGCTATAATTAATAGGAAAATAATCTACGGCTAACTTTGTTGTCTAATATGAGTTAAATTAAGTACATATTATATGTTTTTGTGTGTACATATTATGTATATGACGTTGTGGTGCAGTGGGTCTGAGCTTAACTGTAAGCTCGATGGTCACGCATTCGATCCCATTTTGGGAAAAAAAGTATTTACCTTAATTCTTCTTCCGTACCGCATCGTTCTCTCTGACTACCTCGGTAGAGATAAAGCGTGAAGCTAAGTTAAGTTAAGTTTCTTTCGTTGATCAATACAAATCTTTGTGTTCTATTCCACTTCTCAATATATAATATTTCGAAAAAAGAAAGTAAAGTCCAAGCAAAATTGGGCCCTCACTGCCCATCGCATATATGCGGAGAATGTATGAAAATAAATAATATTTATAATTCCTCGTTTCGATGGTACATGGAGTAAGTCCACACATGAAAAAGTTCAAAACAATCTATACATTTAATATAGACGAATTTACCAAAGTTGTAAATTGGTATGTAGGTTTTTCATGTAGTTCATATAGGTAGGAAAGTCGCGGGTTCTCGAAATTCCTACGGAAACGAGGGAAAACGGGATTTTATTTTTTAATTTGAGATAGATTGAGAATATTTTTGTTGGACTTATTTTTTTCTCCAACTGTGGGCGTAAACTGCGGGCGGGCTGTAATGATGATAATGATGATGATGATTTTGAAATTTATTACCAAAGCTTCAATATATATGAGTAATAATGATAATAATCCCCATTGTACCCTCAAAAATAAAATACAACAAAAAGGAATTAATGACAATAAGAAATGTGAGGTGACCTTATCGCTCCAGCTTATCTAATGACTCGACCCCACGTGGGCGTCCAACAGCTTGGGACCGTTAGCTACCTCAGACTAGTCTAATTTGTACCCAGGTGCGTCTTCACATCGTAGCTGGTTTGCTTAGAGTAGAGAAATTTCCTATCCGATCGACGTCCGCAAGCTGAGATTTGAGTTAGGCAGGGGACGCCCTTGGAGCCGTCGACATCTTCTCGAACAGTCACGTTGTAGTATTTGAAATTATTTTCAAGGACAGAGTACCCTCTTCCCTACCAACCCTGTGTCGCTGTAAAAGCCAGTAGGGCTGACAGCATTAGTTTGAAGTAAAAAAAAAAAGACCTTATCGCTAAAACAGCGATCTCTTCCAAGCAACTTTTTGAGTAATATATATATATATGTGTATGGTATATACACGTCTCTATACATATTAAATATCAATTTATAATGATTTCATGCTTTATTCATGCGTGACATCGATGTGGGTAAACCTAATGAAAATGTGGATTTAATGTTTGGGAAAAAACACGGAAAACTATACGTTAATACAAACTTGTTTAAAATGGTGACTACGATTAATTATATTATGAAACAAAATAACACTTTTCAAAAGAATATCATTATTTGTAGGGTGTTATGGCACAGCGACTCAGAGTATGACTGTAAACGCGACGGTTATAGATTCGATTCTCGCTCAGGGGAATTAATTATTTTCATTTCCTCGCTCAGCAAAATCTACACTATGCAAAATCTCGATAATCTGCCTACTCCGCCGCCGCATTTTGCCGCGATAAGAGTCGGCCTACCTACGGTCTCCATAAAGAAATGGTAAAAGTGTCTACATTTTTTTAAGATTAAGAATACCAGGTAAAAAACAAAGTACTAGCAACTTCTGAAGAATTCCATTATTTCTGATCCTGGCTTCATCATTAGATTTCCATAATACCATATTATTGTATTGTCACCGACAGATCTTATTACACAGTTATTAAGTCATATGAATTTTACAAGCCTGTCCAAAAACTTGTGTATTATTTACTTATTTAGAATACTTATTTTCTTTCTTTCCTAAGTGTGGAATAACAATTTAAAAATGGTAAAAATAATGTATTTTTAAAATTAAAAAAATTAAATAAAAAACTCATACCATAATTTATAGGGAGACGATTCTCAATTGCGTCTTAGCTTTGTCACGTAGTATGTAATTGCGTTTTATACAAAATATTAAATGTTGTTATACAGGTTTTATTGGAAATTCAAGGCACATCGTAAAATATCACATAATTTTATTATGTTCTAGCGACTCGCTCGCGGCTTCGCCCGCTTAAAGTACACACTTAGTTATTTATTAATCGATTTTTTTTTCGTGTTTTAGCAACATTATAATTTTATAGATAAAATATATCCATACATTAAGGAGTAAAATTTCGGCCAGTTAAATAAAACAGTTATTTTAGTCGAACAAAATATTTTAAAACGATGGATCTTTTTCATTTATCAAATGTTTGAAATAGAACAAACACTAAATATTAAGGATTTTTTTCCAAAATGCAATATTAAAAACTGCATTTAAGTCAGTTAAGCCGTTACTGAGATTAACGATTACAAACGCACAGACAATAATTTAAAAATCATTGCTTCTTTTCTATTACATTGATAATATTGTGGCGAACAGAATTGCCACTCGGAGAACTCAATCACTTAGGAAAGTAAATTATTTAGTAAACTGCGATTTTGAGCTACCACCATTTCGAAAATTTGCTGGTACGTGGATCCGAAGGTTCCTAACACGAATTTTTCAAACAAACAAACTTTTTTATTCTTAATATCATTGGTATCTATTAATACCTACAGTCGAAGAGGAAAACAACATTTTCCTTTGACATTTCATTGTTTGGGACAAGAGAGCTTGAAAATGAATAGGTAATATTTTATATTTTATTATTATCACCAGTGTTTTATCCTGTTTAGATTATTTATTTTACTATTATTTTTAAATTAGTATTTCTAATTTATACATTAGATGGGTGATTGGTTATATCGTATATATTAATATTTGTATATTTTAATTTATTTTTACTTACAATCGTATTTTAGAAATAACTACTTTTTTGCCTTACGTTGCTTTTGCATACTTATAGCAGCGTAGACTTAAGGAATCTAAAATTAAGACCAGCTAATCTAAAGTCTAAGTCTAAGTAAAGATTTCTACTACGAGCGGAGCGAAACTATTTAGGACATCAACCTCTTCATACATGCTTTCCTCCAGTATCTTTGATACTTTATTTTCGAAAGTCAACCGAAGTATCTTCCTATCTCTCTTACCACTCACTTTTCCATTATATATCTTTTTGCCATTCTTTCATCACTCATTCGTTCGACGTGCCCAAACTAGCTGAGCTCGTTCTTCTTCGTTCTCACCGTGATATCCTCTAGTACCTTCCATTCTGTGTATCTTCGCGTGCGGATTCTTGCGGATTCTGTGCGGATTCGATCAGCTAAGCTGACTCCGCATACCCTACGAAGAGATCGAATCTCCACGACATTCATCTTTCTTTCATTCATTTTTGGGTAATACCCACGTTTTACTGCCGTATAACAGCGTCGGTACCAACAATGCATTGTGTACGACCAAACGCGCAGCTGTGCTGACGTTGCGCCGTCTCATCAATGCAGTTAAGACTCCGTTAACCCAGTTACCGGCAGCAATACGCTTTTCCACATCCATCTGGTATCTGCCATCTCTACTGAACATATTTCCCAAATATACCACTTCATTTACTTGTTTTAATATCTTGCTATTTACACTGATTTTGCATTCCGTCCTTTCTTCATCTCTTTCAAAAATCATAAATACTGAATATAAATAGTCATTTTTCTAATATATAGTCTTTTTCTTTCTCGGGCATAAAAGACCGAGCGAACAAAAAGAATTGAAACCAACTAATTAGAAACTAATAATGAAACACAAAACTCCTTGTTGGTGGAAATTAAGCATTTTTTTTAAAGGAGTCCGTTCCGCCTAAGCATTACATGCTCTTTTTTCTTTCGGTGGGCTTAAGACAACACTTACTGTAAACAGAGTTAGAAATTTAAAATATTTTTATTACTATATATCGAATCCATAACCCTCATAGTCTGAAGTCAGGTACAACGTACAATTATACATTTATATAAATAAAATTTATATAGAACTTTGGCGACCCTGTTCGAATCTTTAAATTCTTCTTCTTCAAAACTCTTTGAAAGACTATTAATTATATTATTTTGTATTTTAGCACTATAAATTTAGAACGGTGCCTGAAATAAATCACATTGACTACTGAGGCCGTCGTGGCGCAGTGCTCTACGTGTAGCTGTAACGCGGACGGTTGTGGGTTTGATCCCCACTCGGGGAAATGAATTATTATTTATTAATATATAATTTTTTTTTGCTTTGGCACCATGGCAAAAGCCCGGCGTTGAATTCCGTCACTCAACACGAAATGCCTCGAAAAATTCGGCGGAAAGTAGGGAAAGAAGTGTCTTAACATTAAATTCCTTCTGCCTACCCTGCTGTATGCGGAATACAGCGTGAAGATGATCTTTTTTTAATTCTGGTAAAAAGACAAAGCACGGCGTTGAATTTCGCTACTCAATAAGTAATATCTCTAAAGTAAACAGTGCGCTGGATACGGAATATCTTAACACTGCGTTCTCTCTGGTTACTCTGCTATGTGCGGGATACAGCGAGAAGCTGTATACCTCTGGCGTTTCTATTCTTACTTTGCAAAAAGCTGCAAATACTCGCATATATAAAAATAAGTACTAAATAATACAATCACAATAGTCGTGAATGAATTTCAATGAGCAAGATAGCCATTTGCGTCAGGGGATTTTTTAGGATTCATAGAATTATCTTAGCGAGGAATTCTGGGAATCAAAATATATTAAATTAAAATAATTTGAAGTAAAGTTTAATTAATGCAGTGGTTCCCAACCGGTGGTCTATTTAAATTTTATGACTGAGGATGGTGAGGCGAAGGTTAATTTTTATTATACCTACACACATAGTGGTCCCTGCTACCAAGAATGATATAAAAGTGGTCCTTGATTAAGAAAAGGTTGGGAAACCCTGAATTAATGTATTACTTCTTACAACCACTCACTATGATTTCCAACTTTCGTTATTTTTATCATCGTTTTAATATATACACATATAATCAAATAAAGAAGAGAAGATGAGATGTGTCACTTTCTTATAATGTTCACTTTTTTAACTGACATTATGTTTTGTATGGGATTCGGACACAGTGCTTTATATATTCGAGCCGGGAAGTTAGATACCTGTAAACCTAACATCAAAATCGTGCTTCGACTGCTTTACTTTTAGATACCATGTCAAAATATATATTTATATATATTTTTTCATAGTACATGACTAGTCTCTACACAACAAAGAGGGAAAATACAGTTGTAATACTTTCTTTCACATTCTTTTCGTCTATTGCAGCACGGTAGGCTGAGAGAAGATGAAATATGGAGTGTTTTAAGTTCCTTCGTGAAAAAATCGAACTATTAAAATTGCGGTCACGAATTTTATAATAATAGATAGAGTCACGATGACGTAAAAAAGTAACAATATTTTACAAAATTCACTTTTATATCGCTTTGTCAGCTGTAATTGAGAGTTGTGTATGACACACTATACACAATAAGTGTCCGAGGTAGGTAACTCCGACCGCAGGTGTAGTGGGTTACATCGATACGATTAACGTCATGCAATATGAGGTCATATTCGGATTAATGGATAATCCTACACAAAAAAATATTTAATTCAAATCATGATCGAATTAATTTAAATCGAATCAGGAGTTTCTGAGATTAGCGCTCTCAACCAGACAAACAAAAAAGACTTTAGAACCTTATAAGTTCAATGAACTTATTCATGTACAAAGCCTTTATTAGTCACAGTGAATTCCCTATATAGGGAGGAAAATGTATGTACAATGTGTGAATACTAATTTAAATACAGCCTTGAGATCATTTAATAAAAAGTCCCTTATAACATCTGTTAAATTAAGCGAAGTATTCTTTTTTCCTTTTTATATTTAGCTTCACTCTGTATTCAAACGTAGTGTTAAGAGTCTTCATCGTGCCTACGCTCATGCTCTCTGTTCTCCACTTTGCGAGGAATTTTCGAGACATTGCGTGTTGAGTGGCGAAACTTAACGCTGCTGTGTCTTGTTATTAGACCGAGTACTGTAAACGTTGTGACTGTAAGAGTGATGCTCGGTTGTAGGTTCGATTCATTGCATTCATGAAAGCCGATCTTAATTATTTTTAGCTATTCAATTGAAACTGATCAGCTTCACGTTGTATCCCGCACACAGCAGGGTAGGCAGAGGGATCCTAGTGTTAAGACATTCCGGTCCCCACTTTCCGCCGATTTTTGGAGGCATTGCGTGTTGAGTGGCGGAACTCAACGCCGCGCTTTGCCTCGACACCAGAGCGAAGAAATGAAAATATGAATGTAAATAAATATTTCATTTCCTCGAGTGGGTATCGAACCCACAACCAGTCGATTTTACAGTTACACTTTGTGCCCCTGAGCCACGAATGGCCTTGTCTGAGCATATCGATTTGAGATGTCGAGACTAGTAGTAGTGGTCGTAAGTCGATTTGTTCATATGTTTATATATTACACAGGTGCAAAAATTTGGTAGACGAAATGTATTATTTTTTTTTATTTATACAGATTTGAAAGTTGTGTCAAAATTACAGTTTCTTAAATAGACGACGGTATTGTAATGTTTATTATTTTTTTCGTTTTTACAGACAGAGAGTAGCGTTAGAATTCGCCATCAAACTCATAAAGTTTGTAAAACAAACGAAAAATTGAGAACAAAAAAAAACAACTAAGTACTTTCTTTCTGGTGTTCAAAAAAAGGCGGGTATATTGAGATAAAAATTCTAATAACCTTATTCAAGGAGGGAATAATTAATTTAATCAGACAATACTGTTAATTATAATAAATAATTTAATTCTTAACTATGGAAATAATTGTAATTAGTTTTAAAACGCTATCGTCTCATGGCCAAGGCTCTTTCAAGCCAGTTTTAAGTGTTAGAGAAATAAGGAAGTAGCGGGTATTTGATAAAAGATTGTAAAAGTAATAGAGATGACGATAATTGCATTTTATTAATAATGAATTATAAAAAAGCGCAAAATCCCTTGCAGAAAACTTGCAAAAAAAAAACAGAATTATTTAAATAAGAAATTTACTAAACCCAATAGATTACGGCTAGTGAGATTTATTGAGGGCAGTCGTGGCGTAGGTTCACAAGCGTGTCGCTGGACGTAATATTTTCATTTCTTCACTCTGGTAGAGACAAGGCGCGACGTTGAGTTCCGCCACTCGATACATCTACAGCAATATTTTCTTCGGCGAAAAGTGGAGAACGAATGTATCTTAGTAGAACTGTCTAAACACTAGGTTCTACGTTTCCTCTGCCATGCTGCTGGTCCACCTTACCACGGGATACAGCATGAAGCTTAAAAAAATAAATCAACCTGTGCGTCACCCTATTAGGTGAAACATAAACGGGCCCCGATGAGTTTCTTGCGCCGGTTCTTCTCAGGTCCGACTTAGTACCAGTAGTAAGCCGGTGTTAAATTGTTTGACGTTTAAAAATGAAAAAAAAAAGTTTGTAAAAAAATTAACTTCTTAATTCGAATAAAATTATTTAACTTTGTCTTTGTAAAAACCGGTACTTATTATTGTTATCGTGAAAGTCACACACATATTATTGTTTTATTACATTTTCAATTTAGATCTTCAATCTAAATTAGAATCACGGGTTGATAAATGGAAAAGAAAGTTGAGGTGACGAATGCCGGAAAAGAAAAATGAGGAAAAATTTTAAAGACCTACTAGATGATAATTTTTTTCTACTTATAAAAATTGAGGTGATTTCTTTTATCCTGCCATCGGTAATTGTAGTAATTATCCTTCACATTTGCCTTGTATTATGTAAATATACATAAAATATCTATAAGTTTCTTTCTTTTAAATATTGCTTAAGAATAATATTCATAGTTTGATTTAAAATAAATTTTATGTTTTTATGAAAGTAGAAGTTAAATCATTTTATTTCCCCCAAGCGTCAAAAAATAATTAACTGTCGTGGCTCAGCGTGCGACTGTAAACATGACAGGTTGTGGGTTCGATTTCCACTCGAGAAAATGAAATATTTAATATTTTCATTTTCTCCCTCTGGTAACGATGCAAAGCGCGGGGTTGAGTTTCGCCACTCAACACGCAATACTTCCAGAATATGGCGGAAAATTTGGAACGGAAGTTCCTTGATGGGAACGTAAAATCTTAACAATAGTTTCTCGTGTTCCATTTGCCAACCCAGCTATGTATTCGATATATCTCATCATGCTGTAAAGTGAAGCTAAATAAATGTTTTATATTTTGGCTTTACTACATATTTCTATTTTCTATTTAAAATTGCATAGTAGGAAAAAAATCATCAAAAATGTATTATTTATGTTAAAAAAATTGAAGCGTATATAGGTAAAAAACGTTGTTTTATAATAAATAAAGATTCTTATATTATCATATCAGTTTTAGAGTATAATTAGTTAATTAATTTATGAATTTATGAAAAATGTCAGTGTTTTTCACAAAAATTAAAAATCATCTTCACGCTGTATCCCGCATATAACAGAAAGTTCCGTTCCCCACTTTCCATCGTATTTGGCGTGGCATTGCGTGTTGAGTGGCGGAACTCGACACCGGGAACTCAACGCCGCCTTGGTTCCAGAGCGAAGAATTGGGAATATTAATAAATAATAATTCATTCCCCCGAGTGTCGATCGAACCCGCAACCCTCGCGTTACAATCAAACCTTTGTGCCCTGTGCAACGACAGCCTCATGTTTTAAATTAGGTACCTAATATATAGGTTATATAGGTGTTAAAACTTTAATAACCGTTTAACTTGGTGAAACAATAACAGTTAACGGACACGAGCTGTACCAGAGTGGTTTGTTATCAGCTGTTATCGGTAGCGATATAGTTGCAATACGTCAATTAACTCGATAAGTGGCTTTCTCACTAATTGCTTATACATTGTTAGATCTTTGATTTTGACGATTATTATTATCATTTAAAATGCTTATACATTGTTGATTCTGGAAAAAAGTGAAGTCGGTGTTTATTTGAACGAAATAATTTTTCATAGGCTTTTCTTAGGTCGAATTATTTTTTTGTAACTGTGTAGTACAATCTAAGAAACAGGATTTGATAGAATCTTTATGAAACATATCAGTTAAGTTATATCAAGGCTAATACAACAATATGTTATCATCGATATAGTCTGATGATGGAGGTCCTATTCTCTATTAAGGTCCTAAGCCTTAATAGAGAAAGTCTTGAAGGATTTTTTTTTGTAATGGTAGCGGCCAAAGCCAAACGAGCGTATGAGTCACCGGTAAGTGATTACCACCGCCCACGAGCTGGTGAAACACTAGATAAACTAGAGGTGCGTTGTCGGCCTGTAAGGTACCTATGTCATCCAGGAAACAGTCACAGGTTGCCAGTAAACCACTCGATGTAGGCTCATATAATTTATAGCATCGAGAAAATTCTGTAGTACCCACGCGCGATTAAAACCTAGGTATTTTTAGTTTTTTTTTTACAATATAACATTAATATAAAGCGCTATAGTGGGTATTAAACTATTAATTTAGAGATAAAAACGTTAGTTTTCATTTTCCCACCTAAAACTAAATGGGCAGCGATTGATTAAATTAATTTTATTTCAGTTAGTAATGTGCATGTTAAGTAGAACGTCGAAATTCGAGATCGTATGGTTAAGTGGTCGGAGTGCTCGGACGGTTTCTAAGAGACGCGGGTTCAAATACCGCTACGTTTAAATTTTTATGTGCGTTCTAAAAAAAATATTTTTCTTTCCTAATTTTGGAATAACTCATTCAACTCAACTAATGATTTTTACGTCACTTCGCGGTCTTATCTTCTCGGAGGCTGCTCGTTTTAGATTATCGTATTGGCGATATAAGAATATTTGAATCTGACGTTTTTGTAATGCAGTTAAAATTATTCAATTGAGTGCAATGGTTGTAGGTTCTTAACTATTGTGGGACAATATTAGAGGCCAGTCATGGCGCAGGGGCACAAAGTGTGACTGTAATTGCGACAGGTTGTGGAATCGATTCCCACTCGAGAAGGATAGTAAAACGAAGTACACTGTAGACCTTATAAAAATTGACAAACTTAAATGTTCGGGCATTTGCACTCACTTTGTATGAAATGAACTATAAATATAAGTTTATAGTGTTTTTTTTTTCACTTGACGCAAACCCTTTATCTATGATATAAGACGTAGCAAATTTGAAGATCCTCAGTTCACGTGAACATAGTACCCTGTAGTTTCGGCATAAACGCATGTATCTTTTGATTGCGTTGACCTAGAAGTTTGATTTTTTCACATAACCAAGCGAGAGTGTATCGTAAATTTTGAGCTCGTTACCTCCACTCGTTTCTGAGAAAAAGGACAATCTTGACAAACGGACGGACGGACGGACAATAAAGGAATCATATAAGGGTAAGGAACCCTAAAAAATAACTTTAAACATTGAACGCGGCTCCAAAATCGCTCTACACGTACACATAATACCGCACACAGCAGGGTAGGCAGAGGGAACCTAGTGTTAAGACAATCCGTTCTCCGTTGAGTGGCGGAACTCAACGCTGCGCTTTGCCCTGACACCAGAGAAAAGGAATGGAAATATAAATTTAAATAAATATTTTATCTCCTCGAGTGGGGGTTGAACCCACAACCAATCGATTTTGCAGTCACACTTTGTGCCTCTTTGTGCGCCACGACTGGCCTCAGAAGTAGGCTAAGTAATTTAAAAAAATACCTAATACTTGACCTGACTGGTCAAGTGCGAGTTGAACTCGCCCCTGACTGTACCGTATGAATTGCAAAGAAGGCCAACGGGAATGAGATTTATCAAAGTTATCTAACTTAAGCTAATAATATTAAATTAAGTGCAAATATTAAGTTTATTTTAATTATAATTTAGTTTTTGCTTTTGTATTGTAAGTTCTCACTTCTTGCCAATCTTCATAACTCTAGATCCACGGGAAGTACCTACAGAATTGGTAACGTGGCGAATTTCATACAATTAATGTGGCAAAAATAAGCCCCCGTATTTTTTTAGTTCGTAATGCTTAAATTTTTTCTGCGCTCTATTGAACTAAAGAACTGGATATTTGACATTAATTTGAGTGATTCTTGACATATTTCATTTTTTTCTTTTGAGATATTCAACCTTATAATCAAAAAATGAAAAGAGCTTAACTATTTATTTTTAAGGTCAATTAAACAGACAAACTTAGTGGCATTAACACAACGTGACTTATTGTGTCACGTTTACTATTAAAACATATATTATAATTATAATATTACAATTCATGCTTCACGACACATAGGGTAAAACCAGGATAGATGCCCCAATGGGACAAGCGTCCCACTTTCCAAAAATCCTGTTTATAAAAATATCTTTATGCATTTGAAAATTAGGAGTCGTGGGCGGCGGTCATCATAGATGACCCGAGACCGTCCATTTCGAAATATCTTATGTTGATTGGCCACACTCAAGGCTTGAGAAATATAAATAGTCTAAATAACCATTTCATTGTGTTAAAATTTCACCTAATATAAGATATAGATATATCTTAAGATTTTCATTGTGTTAAAATTTCACCTAATATAAGATATAGATATATCTTAAGATTACCACTGCATCACAATGGCATCAAGTTCGGTTCAAATTTTTTTATTGTTATATCCTTATACAAAACATTTAAAATATAAATATTTCATGTGAAATTTGAACCTACGACTATCGTAGACGATGTGTTCCCTTAGTATATTAAATATGTTCACTGTATGTATACACTATAGCGTGTATGTATAGGCTAAGAAACTTGAAAAACAGGTTACAGACCTTTGACAAGTATGGGATGTTGGTCTAGGTCATGGACTTAACACCGTCAAAGTAGTAAAAATATTTAATTATAAGTAGGTACTCATTATTACTAACTCTTTTTATATGTCAATATATAGTATTGGACAGGAAGTGGGGAACGGAGTGTGTTAACACTACGTACCCGCCTACCCTGCTATATGCGAGAGTTAGCAAGTTAAAAAAATAATGTATTTAAAGTTTAAAAGTTCCCTTTGAGAAATATATATACTTGGGTTAATGAAATCTACTTTAGAAATTCCATGTCCATTAACTATTTGAATCGTGTCAAAATAAGATGTGTTTGAAAAATTATGTTACTAAGATTAAACTTGTAAAGCCATTATGAAATATATATTTTTTCCATAATATAAAAAAGTATTTTACAATTGATTTTAATAATAATTCAAAATAAGGGCTGCCTTATTGTGCTGTCGTTTTCCCTAATTTTTTTTTTGTTTTTTTTTTTCCAATCAGCAAAGCGAAAAAAGCGAGCCAGAATCGAACAATATAGCATTCAAATTTCATTTTTTACTATAATAGTTGGAAATAAATGAAAAATAAAAATGTTGAATTAAAAATAAGAAACTAACCTAACCTAACTAAAAATAAGAAACTAACCTAACCTAACTAACCATAAAAAAATTAAATCACTTCTCAATTTTTAAAGAGCATTATTTTAAATATATAAATCTTACACAAAAGCTGTTAATAATATATACGGTATTTAGAACACGGTTAGTAGACGGCATGACGACGGCCACACAAAAAAATGTCTGCGCGTCCGTCACAGGTATTGTTTTATTCACATAGCAACTAAACTGGTCCAAGTGAACGAATCTTCCGTAAAATTCCAGTAGGGTTACCATACTGGCATTGCGACTTAAATTAGGGGAACTTTATTTAACTTTATATAATCAGATTACGGTTGGAACTTCACCTTGAGGGACCACGGGAAACCTTCTCATGATACGAATACTGCATTCTACATACGTTTATTCCTGTAATAGTAAAGCAATAGTCTCTTGAGATCCTAGTCTAGACTATATTTTTATTATTAAAACTCCCTTCTAATGAGATTTAAGCCTAAGTAATAATCAAATAACCACAAAGTGTAATATCACTATTAATGATCTCAAGATATTGGATAAATGAAATGTTTAATTTAGCTTCAAATGTTTAAACGTTTGATACAAAATCTTATCAGACATCACTCCTTACAAGTGCAGATAAAAGTTTAATCACGCTTTAGCTTTATACTATTACTATAGTCGTACATATAGAAAAATTTAATTATGTTTTTTAAACTGAAATCTAATTATCCAACACTTTCGTCTGCTTTTCTGTGTGTTGAGTGACGGTTTTGGGTTTGATTCCCATTCAGGTAATAAATTATTTTCATTTCCTGACGCTGGTAACAAGTCCAAGCGCGATCTTAAATTTTGCCAATAAAATGTCTTAGAATTTCATGTTAAAGTTTTTAACATAAAGATATTTCTACCTTTTCTGCTATATGCGTGATACAGTGTAAAAGAAAAAAAGTAATAATATTTTTTATTATAAATAATATAGATATTTAAAATAATCACTCAAAAACAGCAACATTTCTTTAGATAACCATTTGCATAGGCTTACTGAATAACTTTGATTATAATTGTACAATTCTATAAATAAAGCAAATCAATAAATAAAGCAGTTGAGGCTACGCGTAGCGCAGGGGCGAAGGTGTGCGACTGTAAATTCGACAGGATGTTAGTTCAATTCTCACTGGAGAAAATGAAATATTTAATATTTTCATTTCTTCGCTCTGCTGTCGAAATAAAGCGCGGCGTTGAGTTCCGCCACTTAACTCACAATGCCTCCAGAATTCAGTAATAAGACAGTAGAGTGTTTTAGGCTCACTCTGCCTACTCTGCTGTCTTAGGCTCTTGCTGTGCGTGAAGGTGAAAAAATATTATTATTACTAAAAATATACTATATTACCATATTTAATAAGAAAAACAGCTTACGATGTATCCCGCACTTAGCAGGGTAGGCACTAGGTACCCTAGTGTTAAGTCACTTTGTTCCCCACTATCCACCGAATTTTGAAGTTATTGCGTGCAGAATGGCGAAATTCAACGCCGTGCTTTGCCTCAACACCAGAGCGAAGAAAAGGAAATATAAATTTAAATAAATATCTCATTTCCTCGATTTGGGATCGAACCCAGAACCGAGCCGCGTGCACAGTCGCATCTTGTGCTCCTGCGCCACGACTGGCCTCTACCATATTTCATTATTTACATTACTTTTAATGTTTTTTTATAATGTAGCAATAAAAACAGATATAAAGTAAATATTATTATAAAATGTAATATTAGACAAATCCATTTAGTTTAAGTACATTCTCATTTGCACGTGATAACTTAAACTGATGGTAGATTGTTTGTTGCTAGGGGATAAAATTACCTTTGATGCTCAAGTAGAATTTAAAACCTTATGTTTTTAACTTTAGGGGTCATATTTACATAGCATATATATTGTTCTATTAACATACAGACGACGGTATAAAGTCGATTCTATAAAGAGTCATATATAAGGTAAAATTTTAGATAGGAATAGGAATAGACAAAATTTTTATTTGTATCAAAAAAATAATACTGTATCTCGCACATACATACAAGGTTATGCAGAGGGAACCTAGTTTAAGACACTCTATTCCCCATTTTCCACTGAATTTTTGAGGCATTGCGAGTTGAGTGGCGAATGTGAGGAATGGAATGTCTTTCCTCTGGGTTCCTTCTGCCTACATGCCCCCATGTAGACAGAAGATAGAGCGTGAAGCTGAAAATATTAATTAATTCAAACTTAAGTGTAATATCTTTATTTTATAACGAACACACACTATAATTTGTTAATATTACTAAAAAAAAAAAAAAAAATACCTGTCAATATTACTATGTTATCTCTTGTTACTAACCTAACCTCGAGATCACTTGTGGGGTCTCCATATTAAGAGTTATCTCAACGCGTCGCGTGTCGGTTATGTGACACGAAACGGCTGTCTAACCTTTTGATCTGTTTGCTTATCGAGAAAAGGATTCGTGTTAAATATTTATTGTGATAATAATTGTGCATATAGCAGAGTCGGTAGGGATCTAGTGTTAGGGCATTCCGTTTTTTCTTTTCTTTATGTATTTTTACTTATTTAGAAAATTTGGCTTTATGTCTAATTAATTGTACATACATATATATCAATTCACAATCTGGTCCGTACCCACTCAAAAATCTTACTTCCAAAAATACGCCCCGAAAAATAAAAAAAAATCCAACATTTCCGAAGATAACTAAAGTCCAGCCAAGAAAATACCTCTAGATACGCTAATGAGTGGATTAAGGACTAGGAGTTGCAGTGGTGATCACCACCAATAAGCCCACATTCTTACCAGAGCTTCCTTTGGATGATGAAGACCATCATCATCCCCATCAAATATAATAATATAAGTATATAACACATGTACACAAAATTATTAAATTACTATTATACAATATATGTATATATTTTTTTCTCTCATATTATCATATAGTTTGGAGACGGTATAAGATTTATTATTTCGTCTCTATAGCTTCCTAGGATTAAAAGTCTATCTTAAGATTTATGCAGCGAGCCAAAGGAACGCGGCGTGTTCTTAAAGTTATAGGTAATTGGGTTGTAAACAATGATATAAAATATAACGAAATTAGACATAATTCATCGTTTTGAAAGGCAACTGTTCTGAAAAAAGTAAAATTAATATTTGTATATTGTGGGTTGATTCGGGTGAATGATTATATTTATTTTATTATTTATTTCAGCTTCACGCTGTATCCCGCACAGCACTGCATGGTAGGCAGATGGAACCTAGTGTTAAGTTACTCTGTTTCCTATTTTTTATGGAATTCTGGAGATGTGTTAAATAGTGAAACTCAACACCGCGAACAAATAAAAATTTTAAATATTTAATTTCCTCGACTGGGCATTGAATTTACAATCAGTCATCGCAGTTAAAGTAACACACTTGTGCTCATGCGCCAGGACTGGTCTCTATTGATGATTATATATTAAATATTTTTTTTATCACCTTTTTTTATTATTTAACTTAAGAACTTACCTTCATTTCATAAAACAAAAAAATTGATACAATAAGTAAATTCATTTAATATGCTACTTAATAAGTATATCTTATTATCCATGTCATCAGTACATTGTATATAAAATGTATTTTATAGGCTTTTAAGAAATCACAATAATAATATAAATAACGAAATACAATCGTCACTTTGTAATAATAATAATATATAAAAATATTATACATTTACAAATTTATAAATCACAGTTATGTTTCAAAAGCCATAATGGAGGGACAGCGTCTGATGTACACGTGATAGAAGTGGATTCAATATCCATTTGAGGGTTTCTTTAGCTTCATGCCGCTAGTAGTAGGATAGATCGTTCCCCCCTTTCCGAATTCTGAAGGCATTGCCAGTCGAGTGGTGGAACTTAGAGCCACCCTTTGCCTCGTTACCAAAACGAGGAAATGAAAATATTAAATATTTCATTTCCTAGAGAAGGAATTGAACCCACAGCCTGTTGCGTTTATAGTAGGTGTGGCTATGCCTCTGCGCCACGACTGGCTTCATGGGAATGTTTATGTTTAAATTATTTCCGTCAGTCCATATGCAATGTCTCCAAATCGGTGAAAGCGGAGAATGTTGACACCAGATTCTCTTTGTCTTCTTATTATTCTACAAATCTTTCATAAAATATAATTGTTTCTATTCCACTTACAAAGAATGATAAAAAAGAAAATGTCTTTTTTTGTGAATAACTGAGTAGTTTTTAACTATAATTTTTGCAATGTTGAGGATTTATTAATACTATTTTCTTATATTGAAATGAACATATAATAAATTAAAACATAATATTGTTGTGTTTTTTATATAGCGCACCTATTTTTGGAGCTCCGTATCTTAAAAAGAAAAATGGATATCAAGCTGAAATTAATAGCAAATATTCAAGTCTACGGTCTCTTCAACCATTGAAAAAATTAAGATTCTTTGTCAACACAAACAAAAGATTCGATTATTCATACATAGTTATTGCTGCTTTTTATATTATGCCCGTGGATCTAAAATTATGAAATTTTCTACGAAATTAGAGCTCTTACAATAAAAAGAAAGAAAATTTCGAAAAGTAAAAAATTATAAATGATCCATTTATATTTGTGGTTCATTTCATACAAGGCCAGTTGTGGCGCAGCGGCATGATGTGTGTCTGTAAAACCGACTGGTTGTGGGTTCGATCCCCACTCGAGGAGATGAAATATTTACTTATATTTATATTTCTATTTCTTCGTCCTGGTGTCGAGGTTAAGCGCGGTGTTGAGTTCTACCACTCAACACGCAATGCCTCCAGAATTCGGCAGACAGTGGGGAACGGAGTCTCTTAACACTAGGTTCCCTCTGCCTACCCTGTTGTGTGCGGGATACAGCGTGAAGCTGATAAAAAATCATACAAGTTGAGTGGACACATCCGTAAATTTAAGTTTGTCAATATTTATACTTGTTTTACTCCCCGTCAACCTTTTCACCTACAATCCTGAAATTGGCACGGAAACCTCGGTGGGCGATTCCGACTCGCACTTGACCTGTATTTTTTAATATTTACATTCTAACTAAATGATTTATATGGTATTGTAAAACAAGAATATATTAAAGTGCTAAAGAATTATTTATTAGGTTTTTATAGTAACCCATTGTTAGCGTGTATACTTAGTAAGAAATAATTAAGTTGAAGAGAAATATTATAAAGATTAATATTTATTATTCGATTAACTTTGTCACTAATGTGTTCTTTACTAATCTTAGTAAGGTGTGTGAAAATCTTGTCTAAAGACGAGCTTTAACTGAAATATGATTTTAAACCTCCAGTTTTGCTGAATCAGTTGAAGAATTTCGTAATTTTTGACAGCTTAGATATTTATTATTACCATTTTTCCAAATTTATTATTCAATGTAATTCTTTCTAGCGGCGCTGAGTTCCGCCACTCAACACGCAATGCCTCCAGAATTCGGGGGATGTGAAGAACGGAGTGTATATAGCAGGGTAGGCAGAGAGAACTTAGTGTTAAGACACTCCATAACCTTTTTTCCGATGATTTTCTGAGGCATTGAAAGTTGGATGGCGGAATTCATTGCCGCGCTTTGCCTTAGTACGAGGGCGAAAATAATAAAATATTAATAAATAATAATTTATGCCCCCAAGTGGAAATCGAATCCACAACCGTCGCATTTACAGACAAACGCTTATGCCCCAGCGCCACGACGGCCTCAACTGTCATTAAAATATGCTATTATGTTTTGCCTAACGAAGTCCTAGCTAAAAAATGTAAATGACCTAAAATCATTCATCATCATTTTATATGCTTTAATTTAAATTAATTTTGATTTGGAACCTGTTTAACGTATTTTAATATTAGATAACGTTTTATAGTTTTATGCTTGTTATCGTATCTCTATATAAATTTAATGTAGTGTATACTCGATCAATATATGTTATGTATAGATAGACAGGCAAAATTTATTATTAATAAATGTTATTTGTTATCCTATTAGATAAAGTTATATATTAATTGAAAAATAAGAAACGTCGTATCTTACATCTCTCCAAGTTTGCGTCCATTACCCGAAGTAATCATTTCTTCTCACGATCACTCCATTCGCACACTTTTAGCTGTTATACAAATCGGAGAAATAATTCACTTCAATACCTTTAAGTTCTTTAAATTACTTAGTGCCATGGCTAAATGTGAAATTTTCATATTATACATAATTTTAAAGAAAACAATAATAATAAGTAATAAATATGCTATATGTGATTTACTCAGAATAAAATAATAAAATTAATAACACACATCCCGCACACACAGACAGACATTAAAACAGTAATATCAATTAAACAAATCCATCAATTATCTCCATTAATCCCCAAATAATGGTATCCCTACGGCCAAACGAGGTTCACACGCGAGCGTGCGTTGACCGGTGGGTTCAAAAACCGGTACAATACTGGTTTAGTTAAAGAGACCCTTTCATATAGTGGAAGTAGAGCCGCCGTGTACTATCAACATTATCACTGATTCAGTTACACCTGATATTAAAGGCAATGCCGACGTCGTACACGCCAGTATGTTTTAAACTATCGAATCGTAATCACCTGTCGCTCTGTCAACAGTTAGCCGCGAAAAATGTAATTATCCATACGTATTATATGGATTGAAGTACTGGCCAGTGTTGTATATTATATATTATTATTGTATATTTATATATATGTAAATAAAAGTGTTTTAGTGTAAATATTGTTAATATAAATTTATATAAAATCCTGTGATATTAGAAAATAAGGGACGAGGAGACGCAAGTGAGTATATTTTTTGTTATTTCTTTTTTTTAGGTTAATGGTGTTTAGATTTAATTGTTATTTCTGTGTGTTGTAATAAATATTGTTGTTAGCATGCTTTCTTTTGCATGGTTCTTGTTATATTAATGTATGTCCAATGCTTATCGTAAATAAATTATCAATATCTAATTCATATAATATAAATCTTAGATAAATATCTAAAGATAATTCATATTAATATATAAAGCTAAAGAGTTCTTTTGGTTGAACACGCTTATCTTAAAAACTACTACTGGTTTAAATAAAAAAAAAACCCTTATATGTTGGATAGTCTGTTTACCAAGAAGGCCTATAATTTATTATTATTCTTTTTCGAGTTACCCCCAGTGGGCTACAGAAGCACAGTTGCACAGATTCGGTCAGATTTACCTCGGTCTCTTAAAATGTGTCATGTCACATATGTCATAGAAAATTATTATTTTTGATAGATGGACCATGTCACCGGTAAAAGCTAGTCGTTTAATAATAATATTTATTTAAATATATCAACAGAGTTCAGAGACATTTATGTTTATAGCTCTATTTCTTCGAATTATACGACTCTAGGTTTTATATTCTTTTAGCATTTTTATCGGTTTTCCCCCTACTGGTTTTTTTTTGTTTGTAACCAAAACCTGTTTATGTTTTACTATATTTTAACATATAATTAAATGTTAATCTCATATAAATTTAATATTTTTAACTAATACAATTATGATAAACACAAAAGCACTCTATTTTTTATAAGGAACTTAATGATAAATTATTGTAAAAAACTTACCATCTGTTAAAGCAAACATTTTAAAGTATCATAAAATAAAAAAAAAGTACAAAAAATAAATTAAAATAATTATAACACTAACTTGTTGAATTTATAATTATATTTTCATTTATTCTTCTCGTTTAAAAGTACTTTGAAGTTGTTAAACCTTTTACCTATATTTTTAATAATGACATTTGCTTCAATGGAATCCGAACCCCCACCCCCATCACCAATTATATGAGTATTCTACACTACACTACTCCAACAACTAATAATACAATTTAATTAATTATGTATACTACCTATTTAAATTTATAATTTTTTTTAAATATTTAATAATATTTATTAAAATTTATGGAACCAATTTAAATTTTCTTTATATAATTAGGTATTTGCAAATACTTTTGAATAACAGTATTGTCAGTCGATATTGTCATTATTGTCAGTACGACAAACCAAGGATAAAAAAATATTTACTAAAATATAAAGCCAACAGGCCAACTAAAAAAAAAATTAAAATATCCTATATGTGATTTACTCAGATTCGATTTACTTCGATTCTTTCTATCATGGACTCCGTTGTATATGAAAAAATAATACTTTGAATATAAAATTTAAAAAATTAAGTTCAATACAGATTAAATTTTAAACATTGTCAGTCAATACAATGGACGAAAATCAAAAAATATAGTTCTGCTGATTAAAGTCAGCGATAAGATAATAGTTACTTTTTAATGAGTGATATTTTTATTTCCAAAAATAATATCCGATACTTGCAAAATTATTATTATCGACAGTTTTCAAAGAATGTCCAGGTAAATTTTATGACAATGGATCGGATAGGCGCAAGGTATCGATGGTTTTAAAATACAGAGAAGGTCGTTTAAAAATCGGGAGCTTTCTTCTAAAAGTGAATTTACGTATTTAAAGTAATATTTTAATAAGTCAAGTAAGTTTCTTATTTTAAAGTGTGGATTAAGATATTATTTATTGTGATAATATTATAGCTGTTTGTCACGCCTCTAAATGTCTTTAGCGAGAATAGCGTACTATTACGTATAAACGAGACGCTCTTGGGTTCTGTTCCCACTCGACGTAATTTTTTTTTCATCGCTATAATAACAACGTATAAGACAAACAAAATCTGAAAAATTAAGCTAAAAGAGGGAAACAGAAGCAGAAGGAACCTAATGTTATGACTTAAGATACCCGTCTTAAGTCATTACGTTATGTTCCTCCTGCCTAACCTGGTTTGTCGCACAAAAGCGTGACTATAACTAGTCTATAAATATAAACAAGTGAAAACTTCCCCCCTCTATTAAGGCATAGTACGGCGTTGAGTTCCGTCAATCAATACACAACGATCCAACATTAGCATCTATTTGAAAAAAGACTATAAAATATCACATATCATTAATCACACAAAGGAATTTAATCTGAATCTTCAGTAAATAGACTGAGCTCTTTAAAACTAACGTAAATATTGTCTTAAAATGATAAAGATTTGAATCAGTGAGTGTCGAAGTGATGAGACGTGTTATCTTATCGTTGGAAATAACATTTTCAGTTGGCTATTAGACATAGACACCATCTGGGTTGCGTTATCTATTAGAGTAGACTGTGAGGATTCAAAATATTTATATGTAGTTTTTTGCACATTTTAGAAATAGTATGTATTTTCCATTTTTTTTAGATCAGTGTTTCACGTCGTATCCCGCACATAGCAGGGTAGGCAGATGGAACCTAGTGCTAAGACACTCCGTTCCTTTTAAGGGACTTTTTTTTTCCTTTTTTATCCACTTTCCGCCGAATTCTGGAGGCATTGTGTGTTGAGTGGCGGATTTCAACGCCGCGCTTTGCCGTTGCTTTCGTTACCATAGCGGGAAACTGAAAATATGAAACATTTTATTTCCTCGCACGGCAATCGAATCCACAATCTCTCGCGCTTACAGGCACCCGCTTACGCTCATACACTGCGACTGGCCTCCAATTTTTATTTACAAGAACTTTTATTATTTAATTGAGATATGAGTTTTAGCAACTCTACGTTCAACCTGAGTAGAATGAACTACATCATATTAATAATAACTAATGTTTAACTGTAGTTTAATCGCTCGCGTCAAATTAATATAACTAATCATTGTTTAGAAATTTTGACCGCAGTTACTGTGATTTAGAGCGACACCACTAACGTAATACAGTATAGCCTATAGGCTATCCTTCCTCGACACTTGGACTATACAACGCAAAAATATTTTTTTTATTCGAAACAGTCGCTTCTGATGTTAGTGCGAACAAACAAATGATTTTTTTAGCTTTATAATTTTAGTAAAAAAATAAATAAATCAATAAATCAGCTTCACGATGTGTCCCGCACACTGCAGGGTAGGCAGAAGGAACCTAATTTTAAGACACTCTGTTCCCCACTTTCTGCCGAATTCTGGAGGCATTGCTTGTTAAGTGGCAACGCCGCGCTGTCGTCGACACCAGAGCGAAGAAATGGAAGTATAAAATTTTAGTATATATAAATAATTTTCCTTAATACTGATCGAAGGCACTGCTAATTAGTTAGATACGTTTTAACTATGCAAATCTTAGTTCGTTGTCGTTATAGAAGAGTCGTTGAATCAGGGGTAACTAAACCAACTATACATACATATGTTACAGATATGTTACATTGCGTGGATTTCACCTGTTTCTTTTTTATGTATTTGCCTGCAGTTGACATTTAACGCTAGTTGGTAAACTATCACCATCACCAGGTGTGTTAAACCACTCTGGAACAGTAGTGTCGTAATGGGAACATTAAGACACTTCTGTTACTGACATACAGCCCACAGCCGGAACCATGTCGGGTAGAATGCTGAAATTTGGCATGTAGGTTCTTTGAGGTGTTTAGAGAAGCAATAAAAGAGAATTTCCTTTTTTTTAACTCATTTAAAGTGTTATTTCACACTTAGAAAAGTGCAGAATAATGGGGAAAGGAAATAACAGGTTTTTGCGTTTTATAGTTCACAAAAAGTATCCAAAAAAAAAAGCGCCGCCCCCTTCAAGTATATGAACGTTATAAGCGATTGGCAAACACATTAGTACCTATTTCAAAACGATTGGTTGATAGATTACAAAATTATGATTCAAACAATAACAAATACATAAATAACGTTTTAAAAAAATAATACTCATTTCCTTATGTAGAGACGTAAAAGGTAAAAACGTAAGGTGGAGTAAGAAACAGAATGATTTGTAATAATAATAATTAATAACCATATTAGTAATAGTTGAAAAATCTTGTC
>DWMY01000384.1:0-27103 GCA_018249775.1 Heliconius hecalesia formosus
AGTTCTGCCACTCAACACGCAATGCCTCCAGAATTCGGCAGAAAGTGGGGAACGGAGTGTCGTAACACTAGGTTCCCTCTGCCTACCCTGCTGTGTGCGGGATAAAGCGTGAAGCTAATAAAAAAAAAATGATTAAAACTCTACAAAGGAATCCTCAAGAATCCAACAGACTTAACCTCTTTTGTTTGCTTACTATCGTCGTTGCTTTTATACTTAAGTTTTGTGTTCTCCACGACTGAAGAAATAAAGAAATATAAGATGTAAAAGAAATACTAATAGTCATATCATATCATATAGGAAAAGTTTAGTAGAAGATCTTTATTTTCTAAACGAATTATACAAATAGCGACATTAAACACAAAATGTAGGTAAAACGAGATGACTTCTTATTAATTTTTTTTCATCATCTATATATATAAAAGGACATGTACCTGACTGACTGAGGTAAGACGCGCGCACAGCCGTAACCGCTGTGTGTAGAAACGTAAAATTTGGACAGATGTTTATTTTCGTAATCTGAACATCCACTGAGAAGGGATTTTGAAAAATGTTATCCCTAAGGGGATGAAATAGGGATTCAAAGTTTGTATGAAAAAAAATTAAATCTCCACCGATTTTAATAAAATTTGAAATTCAGATTCTTAAAAACATTTTATTGAACACGTGTTTCATGGTTTTTTAGAATTTATCCCCTAATCGTGCAAATAAGGGGTTAAAAGTTTGTTTGGAAAAATCTTTGAATCGCCACTGATTTTTATAAAAAACTAAATTTAGACTGTTAAAAATATTTTATTGAACACGTGTTTCGTGGTTTTTTTTTAAATTCACCCCTAAAGGTGCAAATAAGCGAGCGAAGCCGCGCGCGCCCACTAGTATGTCATAATCAGATATCTGCATTTTTCATATAAATGAATGCAAAGGGATCTTAGCGTTAAGATATTTCTTTCTACTCATTCGTTAATTTTTGAGACATAGAGAGAAGGAACGACAATCATTTAAATATTGTCATTCGACTGAACAATATTTAAATGATCGATGTCAATACTTGACGCTGACACTTACACCATCGCATTAACTGCAAAACACATTAAATACCTTATACTATAAGTAAGTGCATCATCATCATAATATAAACTGCATTACCTACATAAAATCTCTATAGTTTATTGTTCGCAATATTCGGACCACATTATAACATACTATATATAGTACCGCTAATCAATAAGCGTAGTGTTAAATTATTAATAAATAATTTAAAATAATTAATTAATAATTAATAATAATAAATATTTAATAAATAATTTGCGCACTATAAAATCATTTAAATATTGTCATTCCACTGAAGGAGTGTTGATGATGATATTTGACACTGACACTTACACCATCGCGTAGTAAGTGCATAATCATCATAATATAAACTGCATAAAATCTCTATAGTTTATTGTTCGCAATATTCGGACCACATTATAACATACTATATATAGTACCGCTAATCAATAAGCGTAGTGTAGAACGTAACGTAGTGTACATATTATATGTATGAAATGTGAATGAATTTCAAATTTAAATTACAAGAATACCAACAAAACAATATTCGATAGCGACAAATCAATTGAAATATTCGTAATTTAACTTTGTCACGATTAACTGATAAAACACTTTTAACAGAAAATCTGAAATATTATTCGCTTGACTTGCTTATTATATTTTAAATATCATAATATTTCAGAATTCAATTATTTTATAAGCTTAAACAACAACAGCTGGAAAATCTATAGAAAATCAACAGATTTCAGATTAAACAAATTGTTATGTTAAAATAAGATAACGTAATCGCCATTTTTTTTCTGGATCTAAAAGCGTAGAGCTTTTTTGATAAAGTAAATCCGCAAGAGTTCAGTTCAGATGTTCTCGTATGCACACAAAGTGCTGCGCTCAATCAACTCTCAAAGAAACTAAAGGAAACGCGAACGAGGCGGCGAGGTCAAAGAGCCCGCGACTCGTTACCTTCAACTACCTGCCTATTGAATGTTTACTATAATAAAGTGGATTTTCAAACATATTTTCTGTGAATATGAGGATTATACTGACTATTTACTACAGAAACTACAGAGGCACAGGCGTGTAACTGGAATGCGACAGTTGTAAGTTCGATCTCCATTCGGGGGAATGAATTATTAATCAGCTTCACGCTGTATCCCGCACACTGCAAGATAGGCAGAGGGAACTTAACTAACTAACGTGTGACTGTAAACGCTACGATGTTGGGTTCGATCCCCACTCGAGGAGATGAAATATTTACTTAAATTTATATTTCCATTTCTTCGCTCTGGTGTTGAGGCCAAGCGCGGCGTTGAGTTCTGCCACTCAACACGCAATGCTTCCAGAATTCGGCAGAAAGTGGGGAACGGAGTGTCTTAACACTAGGTTCCCTCTGCCTACCCTGCTGTGTGCGGGATACAGCGTGAAGCTAATTTTAATTTTTTTTTATGAATATAAATACAATATACCACATACATACGTGGTCGTGGACACACTCGGAGGACTGTTACAGACATTTAACGATACCACCGACTGCGTCGATTTTAATTATACGGATCTATTTATGTCATAACCCTGTATTTATAACCGTAAAAGCCTTTGACGTGTGAACACGTTACAAGCACAGTAGTATTAATTCTATACATAGCTATATTCAACAAATTGTGATATCAATAGATAAATAGCGTAGGGTTTTGTACGACATAGATTTATATTCATGATGCGTGTTTAATAGTATAAAGAGTGAAATTATTTTTTTGTCTGTCCTTTGTGTTTTATTGTTAATTTTAAACCAAAATAAATCACTTTCACGCTATATCTTGCATATAGCAGTCACACCTTGGCACATGCGCCATCTCAGCCTCCATGACGAAAAAAGATAGATTTCATCGTTAAATAGTATTATCAAATTTCTTGTTACACTTGAAAACTTAACTAAAATGAAACAAAGGTGAATTTATCTCTATCAGATTTTTTTTTACTGTCAATCTGAAGAAATGATAATGTCGCATTTACAGTCACAGCGCCACTGCGCCACGCGTCAAAACAATTGAAAATATTTTCTGCAAAACTTTAGTCACCACAGTAAATCGAGAAATAATTTATAATACGTTGCTGTATGATACATTTTTTTATAAACAAGCCGTGACGGACATGTTGTGTATTCCAAACATGAAATAACAGTTTATTGCTAACAGCCTTTTAAACGCCGCGTCGTGATCGGACATTTCAGTACATTTAGTTTATTTTTGATTTCGCAAGTCAAATATTTCTATATCACTTATGTAAATATGAAACACATGCGGACAGCGCGCGGTAGTTCGTAATATTTAAATAGCGGAATAAAACAGCCTTATAGTCAAGGAGTCGTTAGCTTAATAGTTGTCTCCATTACCTGCAGTAAGAGTTCACTAAACATAACCTATATAACTATTTACTATCAGTAGGGAAATGTAACTAGCTCATTTATCAAATTAAAATTAAATAATCAATCACCCTGCTATGTGCGGGATACAGCGTGAAGCTGATTTAGGTAATTTTTATTTAATTTAGTTAAGCTAACTATATTAGATGGATTGTCAAATACATATCTTTTATATTTCTATCGCCTCCTAAGATTTGAATCATTTAAATTGGAGATGCCTAGAACGAGAGAGTCCAATAGCATTTGGTGTCAGACGAGAGTCCGACACGAGCAGCAGTACTTCGACAAAGTTCGATGCCGTAATGGCAAAAGAATTATATTTGCAAACATTTTTCGCTAGTTTTACTATTAAGTTATTGGTTTATTAAAGAAACATTTAAATTCATAGTTTTAGTTGCACTAAAAATATGATTTTAAATGTTTCTTTATAGGCTGTCGTAGCGCAGCGATACACAAGTGCAACTATAATCGTGACGGTTCTGGGTTCGGTTCCCACTCAGAGGAATGAAATATTTAATATTTTCATTTCCTCGCTCTGGAAACAAGGCAAAGCGCGGCGTTGTGTTTCACTATTCAGCACGCAATGCCTCAACAACTTATAGGAAATTGGGGGGTAGAAGATCCTTAAATAGATCGGATAGTCTTAACACTAGGATTTCAAGTACCCTAATATGTGCGAGATACAGCGTAAAGATAAAAAAAAGTTAACCTTCACTTCACATAATCTCACTAAGAAAGAGAATCTCGTATGTTGTAATTATATAAAAGATATATACATAACTGTATAAACACAAGAAAGACTTTGAATGTTTTCAATATTTTAACTTATTTGGATAAGCTATAGGAATTGTAGCATTCTTATAACGTAAGTATGTAGGTAGTTATCTTTATCAACAATTCTATTTATAACAAGGAAGCTGTGATTTATTGGGATCGAAAAGAAGGTAATATAGATTTGCAAGAAATTCTTCTCTAGAGTCTTTGTGATTACTATCAGAATACTAACTATATCTTAATGGCGTGGAGTTCCACCACTCAACACGCAATGCTTCTAGAATTTGGTGGAAAGTGGGAAATGGAAGTGTCTTAAAAGGAACGGAGTGTATAAACACTATGTTCCCTACTGTCTCTTCCTCATCTATCCTGAAATGTGCAAGATTCAGCGTGAAACTTAAAAAAAACTATAGGTAAGAACATTCTTTTATAATTTTGTCTATAAAAGCATTTATTCTGAAAATCAGCAATCGTTGGAAGACTAAACATTATACCAAATAGAAACAAGAAGTCATTATGTAAATTGGTATCTCCATTTTCTACGCTATTGTTTTATGTAGTTTCAGCCACCTTTATAACATATTGCCAAAATAAACAGTTAAAAAATTATATTATAATATTTTATTTAAATATGATGAACCTTTTAATGATAGATACCTTAATTTTCTGCGACACCGAATATAAAAAAAATATGAAAGTTACACAATTTAACAAATTTCATCGTAAGATTTAAAATTTAGCTGAAAAATGTAGGTCAGAGAAGGTATGTAGCGTGAAATGTACGTTATTAGTTCACAGCTCTGCTAATGTGATTTATACATGGAGCTATACACAGCTATTTTGAAAATGCTCACTAACGCTACTTTTGTTACTCCAGCAACATGCTGCTGCTACACATTGAAATATTTTTGATAATCTCAGGAAAATATAAAATAAAGATATAAATTTTGAAATTCGTAGTGCATAAATTCGACATGTGAAATTCTAGATATCAGAAGTAAAAAACATACAACGTTTCGCGCCCAGTGAAGTAAAAAAAACTGACAACGCGTAATATGATACGAACCATTTCAATTTCCGGCTAGTGTTAAAATACTCCGCTACAAATGGTTCGTCGAATTCCAGAGGCATTGCATGATGAGTGGCGAAACTTAACGCCGCTATTTGCCTCGCCACCAGAGCGACCAGACTAGAGCTGAAAACATTTATTTAACTATATAAGCTAGGCAACATTTAGGAGAGTTGGCGAAGAGTTTGAGCATCCATAATATTACTCGGAGTAACGACGACGAGGTCAAATGTACCGAAGTTAGCCTTCTTAAGTGTATTGCAAAGTTCATCTAGCGTGCGCGATAAAGCTTTTGATATACATAGTACTATAATAACTACATTTTATATTATTCCTGACTCATGTTTGTTTTGTATGTAACAGTTTATAAGCTTAGATAAGTTATGGTTTCGACATAATTAAAGTTAGCAATTGATAGAACAGGACAGAAATGGCGTCAGTAAGTGACATATAGGCATAGAATCAAACGCCTATATGTGTGATGGTAATTGCTGAAGGCGGTAATTTTTTTTGCGTGGTTTAAATTTCGTTACCTCTGTGTATTGAACACTTTACGTATGACGTCAGTGGGGTGTTGCTATTACTCGCTGATGTCAATTTTTTTATTCACATCACTGAGAGAGGGCTCACATAAAAGTTATAAACAAACAAATACGTATCTAGCAAGAGCTTTTTTCATTTATTTTATTTAGCAATAAAATACTTAATCACGATACGATCCAATTCCAATCACGCTTTGTCGTTTAAAATGTTAGCTTCGAATAAAATGTAACTTTATGTTTGGATGCACAATTCACAAATTATAAAATATTTCTTCTATACATATATAAGCGTGACGGTTACAAGTTGGATTCTCACTTAGGGGAATGAACTTATATTAATATCCTTGCTGTTTTTCACATACTTACTGTATGCATTTATATCATGAATAGTAGTCATATGTTTGTCATATGTATTTCAAACAAATATAAATAAAAACTTATTAGAATTTCTTTTGATTTAATGATATATTCAATTTACATAAGTTTATAAAGGTCGTGAAACGTATCAAAATAGACGTCTAGTCGCTGTCTCTGGTCAGGATTCTCTGGAACTTAATGTGCTAAAAACAAAATTAGACCTCGTTAATAAATATTGACTTTGAAATACTTTAATGCATTTGACATGGTAGGATTTACGCGTTTTAATAGGAAACCAATAGTTTTTCATTTTCCTTGTTTGGTGAGAGCCAAAGAGCCGCGTCTCATCAAGACGTAGTTCGTCTTAAAGTTAATAATGTGACGTATTGGCTAAGTACAAATCCCATCAAAAACGTAAATGTAAAATGAGAAACAAGTTCAGTAATATGATATATGCCGTGGTTGTTGACTTCAGCGATAAAAGAAGTAAGATGTAAATGTGTGCCAAGTTCAATGATCAGTCCTGAAATTTATTTTTAATAATATAAAATATTTTACAACACCTTAAATGTCGTATCTTCTTACAACTTATGAGACTATATTTATGTGTAAGGTAAGATCTGACTTGGCTAGTTTTCATATGAATTTATAGTAGGCTTGTATGCCTACCTAGAATGAATATAAAATTTGTTTTTTTTTTTTATTTTTAGGTGCTCTTGTAATACACTCTGAAACCTAGCCAAGTCAGATCTTACACATAAATATAGTCTCATAAGTTGTATTAATTTAAATAAATACGAGTATATGGTTGACTTTGAATTTATATATTTTAAATTTAAAAAATTAAATCTGCTTTACGCTGTATTCCGCACACAGCAGGGTTGGCAGACGAAACATATTGTTAAGACACTCCGTTCCCCACTTTCTGCCGAGTTCTGGAGGCATTGCGTGTTGAGTGGCGGAACTAAGCTCTGCGTTTACTGCAATTGTATTGTAGGAAGGCGAATGTTAGGCTGCGTGCCCATGTTATGAGTATTATATGGTACCTTAGTTGGGCAAGGTACCAAAATAATTTAGTTCCACCTGCACACTTCTTAGATGACATTTTAATAATAATAGAAGAAGAATAAAATATTTATTAAAATGTGTTTTATTTATAAATAAACTCAGCTTCATGCTAGGCACAGCATGGTAGGCAGAGGGAACCTAGTGTTAAGACACTCCCTTCCCCACTTTCTGCCAAATTCTGGAGGCATTGCGTGTTGAGTGGCAGAACTCAACGCCGCGCTTAGCCTCGACACCAGATCGAAGAATATTTCATCTCCTCGAGTGGGGATCAAACCCACAACCAGTCGGTTTTACAGTCACACTTTATGCCCCTGCGCCACAACTGGCCTCATGTCTAATTGTAGTGACTGTTTTTTTATCTACGTCGTCATTGGGCTCATCAAGTACATCTGTACTTTTCAAATCATATCAACTGCTCCCCAAAGAGTCATCATTGATTCTTGTTTTTCAGATCATTTGAAAAACTTTAAAGTTCTTTAGATCACCAGTTCGTTATCCTGATATGCTTGCTTCAATAGAACTAACAACCATGCACACCTCGCGTCTGTAACTTGGTTAAAGCGTTGTTTGCCTAAACACGTTTCGTTTCTGGGCTTAGTCTTATTGGCAATGACTGAGTTGCTAAAGATGGAGATGGTATGGTGATCTACCTATTGTGACATATTCCTTTCTGCTTCATACGAGCGAAGCTCATTCACCCAAATAATAACTTAAATAAGTAAGCACTACAGGGTAGGCAGTGAGAACCTAGTGTTAAGACACTCCGTTCCCCACTTTCTGCCGAATTCTGGAGGCATTACGTGTTGAGTGGCAGAACTCAACGCCTCGCTAAGCCTTGACACCAGGGCGAAGAAATGGAAATATAAATTTTAGTAAATATATCATCTCCTCGAGTGGGGATCGAACCCACAACCAGTCGGTTTTGCAGTCACACCTCGTGCCGCTGCGCCACGACCGGCCTCTATATACAATGTACATTTATAGCTGTAACTATCTTTTTGTAAACTTTCTTGAAGAAATAAAAGGCTTTTTTATTTTTATTTTATTTATTATTATACGTAACACTATTGAAGCTAGTCTACAAACAAAGAAAATATCTATTAACGCCTGACATTTAAATAAGAGCAATAATATATAATATTTAATAGGCATTGAGTCTAAATACTGGCTATCATCAACTTTGATTACTATTCTTACACACTATAAGTGAATGTTCCTAATAGAATCTATTGATTGAAAATTTATAGGGAAAATGATAAAAAATTACTAGTTTCGGAGTTTTTCCTTTATTTACATCCAAGTACTTAACTGAATGCCAAATTTCACCATTCTAGGTCATCTAGAACTGTGTTAGAATTAAGATCTATAGGTCAGTGGGTTGACTGACCTATAGACCTTAATTCTGTTAAAATTAACAATTTTCGGACTTCATTATTTAAATAACCGTTTGAGCTGTGTTTATGAAATTTGATGCACGTATACAAGTAGCGGGTCTAAATTTTTAAGCCAAATTTGACAGGTTTATGTGGGATAGTTTTTGAGTTATGAAAGGGGTAAAAAGTGGCTTCAAATCAAATGGTTCGTGTAAAATTACCCTCGGTGCTGCTCGCCAGTTCTGTTTTACTGAACTTGGCCACGCGCGACCGCGCGTAATGATAATTGTCTAACATATCATATGATATGTTAGACATGTGATGTGATCTCGCCGAATTTTATTAGTCCCGGTGATTCGTATTGTAACATTAAATATTTTATGACCACTACTAACTAACATTCACTAATTAATAGATAATAATGTCACCAAAACAAAACAAAACCTAACCTTCAATATTAAATAGAAAAGTTATTGGAAATAGACAAATTTAGATTAATAACAACTACCAGAGAGCATCGTCGTAATTAAATAGGTCGATAATGAACGTATTGACTCTAAAATAAATTTAGTATAATTAGTTTATATAACGAAATTAATAAACAGTAAAATATGAAAATAGCATAATAATGTAGTCCTGTTTTCGGATCAGCTGAATACGACCGCGACCGCAACGATAGGTCACATGCATGTTGATAGCAAAACCTCGACTGTTTTAATTGTAGATATCCGCTTATAAGGTTACATAAGCTTCAATCGTAAAACAAATAAAGCTCTAGTTATTTGCTACGATAATCGTTTGAATTACGTCATAAATATAAACGCTAACAAAACAATTGCTAATAAAAAAGTGTTCATTATATTTTGTTTCTCAAATATACCCTTCTATTAACAATGTTCTATTATTATCTTTTATTGGATGTCATTTATGCTATTTTTGTGAAATAATATTTTTGATAAATAACAAGTTTAAATTATATTGTTTTTTAGTGTATGAAAAAAAAATGTAATTGAGAAACTACAGTATTTGATTATTGCGAATGAAATATTACATATAACTTAATTAAACAAGCAATAAGTTTAAAAATGGTTCCAGCAAATAACCACACATAATGGAGGCTTACCGATCTCACGTTTACCATAACCGTAATGAAAACTAACAACCTAATAAATCAGTTTAAAATAAACACACTAAACTAATATATAACGATAATATCAATATGATAATGTGCAATATAAAATCAATTTATCTGTACGTTAGCATCAGCACTAACCACTACCGCAACGTCAAATCAAATGCATGTTGAAGTCCAAACCGCGATCGTTTTAAACAAACTTTGTTCTACTGGTCGAAATAATTATTGAATATATTTTAGAACAAATCTACAATGAAATTTATAGCTATTTATAAACCAAACATATATATTTTTATAAAAACGCAATACTTTATTTAAACAAAACATAAGTAATATGCTCGTATAAGTGTATACAATTGTATATATATACTCGAGAGGAAGCGGCTTCGAGTCCCATAGAATTAAAACGAAAAACCTATATAGCGATATATTTTGTTATGAAAACTTAAAGCGAAAATCATCCAAAATGTAGATAGTATATAAGCTTACGTATATGTCGTCCAAGTTTGAGTTCAATAAATGGACATGTGTAGACTTACAAAAACACATGTTTCGACAACGGAAAGAACCGCAAATCTCACAATGATGTAGCAAAAAAACGTAGGTAGCGTACATTTATAAAGGCTGTTTATCCCTATAATAATAGAGATCTGTTATAATATATTTCAATAGTATTTTTATAGATCCAAACAAGGAAATGGTTATTACGAGTACATTTAAAGGACTTAAATTTCCTCAACATTTCTTCGATTTTATTTGCAATAAATTATTAAATAATAAATCCGGTGACGTCAGATGAAACTATTAAAGAGAGTGCTTTAGTCTTATACTCGTAATAATGAATTATTTATTGGTCGCGTGAAATACGGACGGATGTGGCATAAGTTTGTCGAACGCCGGAAGGGGTAAGACAATATATCTGAGCAAAACGCGTGAGAGAGTTTACCAGTGAACTGTAAATGACCGGGTAATTCTTTATTGTTTCGTACAGTAGGTATGATTTATTCCCGGAATATCAATTTTTCCACAGTTTGTACGAAATATCAATTTTTTACAAAGATATTTTATTCTCAAGTACACATATCAGGTGTATATTTTATATTGTAAATTTAGGTCAAGGATGATTTTTTCTAAAAAAAATATAATTATTGAGGGTAGTCGTAGCGCAGGGGCACAAGGAGTCACATGATTGTAAATGTTTCAGGTTCGATCTCCACTCGAGGAAATGAAATATTTTATTTTCTTCGCTTTGGTAACTAACTAACTTTTCGGCCGTGTGATCCCGGCCTAGAATAGGATCATCCTGATACTGGTGGTGTCGTAAGAGGCGACTAAAGTACGTGTGGTAGAGTCACGTCGCCAGCAATGGCAACACGCAGGTAGTTCCGGGCTCCGGCGCCCAACCCACCTTAAAGACCGGCAACGCACCTGTAGCTCCTCTGGTGTTGCACGGGGTCGTGGGCGGCGGTGATCACTTACCATCAGGTGAGCCGAACGCTCGTTTGCCTTGTCTATTCCATAAAAAAAAAACTAGATAAAGTTCCGACACTTAACACGCAATGCCTCCACAATTCAGCAGAAAGTGGGGAATGAGAGTATCTTAACAGTTGATTTACAGGTTTCTTCTGTCTTCCCTGCTATTTGCGTTTAATAGTTTTCTATCAACTTCACGTTGTATCTTGCACACAGCAGTGTAGGCAGAAGTAACCTAGTGTTAAGACACTCCGTTCTCTATTTTATGCCGAAATGAAAATATAAATGTAAATAAATATTTCACTTCCTCGAGTGGGGACCGAACCGACAACCAATCGATTTGTGCCCTTTCGCCACGACTGGCCTCTAATATTTATTAATTTAGGAAAGCATTACAAAAAATCCCATAGGAAGAATGGAGAGAAGAAATAAATTTATTTAATGCATTGAGACTACTTAAATAAGTAGATTAAATTTATTTCAGTAGCCAATTTTTTCTTAGAAAATGTTGTCATTACGAATGAATTTAATATCGAAATATCAGATGACAGGTGCCTACACGTGTGCATATGTTTAAATTAAACATTTAAAATGTATAACTCCCGCGAAGGAATAAATCATTAAAACCAAACATAATATATTTAAAGAGTCATCAAATAACATGAATAATATTTTTTATACATTTTCATAAAGTCCGCTCTGTTTGCGGAACATGTACAGTGTTTCAAAATGAATTATTTTATGTCCAATTACGTGTATAGTACATGGGTAATGACAGTTATCATATAAAGTTACACAGGTTGGTGTAACGACCAGGGATTGACTGAAAACTATTATGATATGCTATATAAATATAAACAATCAATTTTTATAAATAGGGATATTTTGAACATAAATTTGCTTCAAGATTATTTTAAAATTTGACCTAAAAAAAATATTGATAGTTTTAAGAAAATATTATAATTCTTGTAATTCTATTTTAGGTAGCTTTATTCTTGAAAGTGAAGCTAATGCAATTACCTTAAAACTTTATTCTTTCCTTAAAAGTATTTAAGCTTAACGCTGTATCCCGTACACAGCAGGGTAGGCAGAGGGAACCTAGTGTTAAGACACTCCGTTTCCCACTCTCTGCCGAATTATGGAATCATTGCGTGTTGAGTGGCAGAATTAAAGCTTAGCCTCGACACCAGAGCGTAGTAATGGAAATATAAATTTAAGTAAATATTCCATATACTCGAGAGGGGATCGAACCCAGAACCAGTCGGTTTTGCAGTCACACTTTGTGCCAATGCGCCACGACGAGCCTTTTTTTAAAGTATTTAAGGGAAAAAATAAAATTATTCTTGTAGTTTATCGTTCGTGAATCTTTAACAAGATTTCATTAAATAATCCTGTACTTCATTGATTGTTATAATAAAATAAGAATGATTACTGATATAATTATTAATGGTATTATTAATAATGATTTAATAAGAATTCAGTGTGAGTTACCAATATACATTACGTTTCAACAAGTCAAACTTCAATAAATCACGTCAACTTTAGTAGGAGATGAATTATAAATTCAATTAGAAAGTTTAAATTAAAAATGGTAAGTACAAGCAAAAAGTTTACCCAACAGCAACGAACTATTCGAATTTATTTCCATACGTCTGCCCTGAAAAAAATCTGGTTGAATCTCACGTCTGCTGTAATTGTATATGGAGTTCTGTTATTTCGTGGGAAGGATATAAGGACACTTCAAAAGCCGTGGCGCTCATTATTTTTGACAGTCGTATTCGAACATGATGCTAGCGAGTTAAAACTTCCACATACAATAAGTATCAATTTCTTTCGAAGTTGTACTGCTCTTCACTACATTAGTAGTTTAAAATATAGTTATGTGATTTTGATGAATAGCTCCGTAGTTATTTTGTCTCTCCTTTCTTTTTTGTATTAACAAAGAGGTGTCAAACTTTTTTAAGTGAAAAGTTTGAACTGATTGTCAATTTAAAGGTACGAGATTTGGGATGCTTATTAGTAAACATTTTTCATTTAAAATAGAAAAAAAAATGATAATTTTAAAAATATATCGTATTAACTACTTAAAATAAAAATATATATTTTCCGACACAAGAATATTTTTCACATAGCATTCATTTAGAATTGAATTTAAACGAATATAAAAAGAAATACAATTATTTTTTTAAGTATAACACGATAACAATAAATGTGTTCTTAGAATAAGCACTAAGTTCTTATATAATATTTCAGCGTAACGTCTATCACATACATTACTATGAATACTACAAATTGTTATTTGACTATGAAAATATTACACAAACTTTGGTACAATATACAATACACTGAGAAATTTTAAAATAACTATTTCTGCTTAAATTAACATTAAAATTGTATTATTTTATTCAAGTACAGGAAGTTGGGACGCCTCGAGCTATTTCTAATGGAGAGTGTTGGTCATAACTTGTTTCAGTAAATCGAGTTACAATTTATGCATTTTACGCTTGTAATAATGTATTAAACTAAAATTAAAATTAAATTAGCTTCACGCTGTATCCCGCACACAGCAGGGTAGGACACCTAGTGTTAAGACACTCCGTTCCCCACTATAATAATGTATTATACTACTAAAAAAGCATTAGCTATTTTAAAGCAAAAAAAAGGGATATTAGATACTGTACAAGTATTCAAAATAAATTAGTCAGTGGATGAGAGAGATGAGAGTACGCGGTTTGACTATTCCAGTTTAGAGTTACGAAGAAAGAATCTTGTGATGTTTTTTTTATATTTTACCGTTTCCTAACTTCATTTCTCTATATTTTAGATTTCCATATTTTATCAGCTTCACGCTGTATCCCGCACATAGCAGCGCCTTATTTTTTATACTTAAGACTTAAGTATTTATAATGAGAGATTTAAGTACATTTGTAAATGACAATTATCAGTAATTTTGCTCCACTTACAACTATAAGAAGAATTAAAATAATTCCTTCTGCAATTTTCCACACTAACACATTACTTGACGTTGTTAAATATTATACTAAGGTGTATGAAGTTCGCAGAATGTGAACAAAATACATCACAGTAATATGACAGCACTGCAACGACACTTGAATCGAGCAGTAAATATGTTTTAACATTTGGTTGCCATTTTTCTTATATAAAAATGAAATGTAGTTAGTTATACTTCACGATTTCGCATAAATATATAGTAGTTGCGAAATGAAGACCGTGTTGCATATAAGGCCAGTCGTCGCGCAGAGGCACAAAGTGTAAAATGTACTGGTTGTGGGTCCGATCCCCACTCGAGAAAATGAAATATTTATTTACATTATTTTTTTCATTTCTTAGCTCTGGTGTCGAGGCAAAGCATGGCGTTGAGTTCCGCCAATCAATATGAAATACCTCCTCCTCCAATAATTATAACAGTGTACACGCGCTCTTACACTCGCTAGAATATTTAGTTCATTGTATGGCAATCTGTGACAGCTGTTACTTGTAGGGCTGTCGCTTTACTGCTAATAAATGTATTGTGTAATGTATTGTATAAGTGGGAAATACTAGGTTCCCTCTGCCTACCTTGCTGTATGCAGGAAACAGCATAAAGCTAAAAGGTACTAGTAAAATTTACATTTAGTTTAAATAATGATAGGAATACTTTTTTTTCTATATAATGAAAATTACGTTATTTATAGCCCTAACTATAGACTTAGAAACGCAAAATGTGCTTTAAATTATTTATGACTCCATATTATCAATGGTATAAATGTGGATATTTGATTTTGGCGACGTACAAAAGAAAGATGGGCATCGTACCCACAACCTTCTTACTTATTTGACTATAGTTTGTAATTTTTTGTATCGAAATGTTAAAATTTGTATAACCACCTGTGACCTATACAAACAATAAGAGGGCCAATTATATTCCATTATAAAGCTAAATATGCGCTTGAATTAGCGTACGCGGGTTCCGTGTAGCTTAGTTTTAACAGAAATTATATTACTATAGAAGTAGAACTTTTACAATAAAAGTGTGTATTTTGGGTATGACGTATAAAAAATGCATGACCAATACATATGTACCTATAACATAGATAATTATGAATAATACAATCTATATATTTTTAATATCATATTAATCTAGACTTAATTGTTGGTTATTATTTTTTATTACAAAAATATCTTCCTGTCATGGAATTTTTATCATTTGATATGTATTTGTTTAAGATTTATATATTTAATTCTGTTTATATAAAACAAAGTGTTTTATATAAACAGAATTAAATATATAAATCTTAAACAAATACATATCAAATATTAAACACAGTGTATTTATACAATATTAATTCCAATTTAAACAACGACTAAGATATATATTTATTTTTAGTATATTGACGCTAATCACTTAAACTATTGTAAAAGGCAAATTATATATATTTTTTTCATATAACGTTTTACTATTTTTGTTTTTAATTGTAATTAACATCCAGCAAAAGCAGCTGCAGTATATATAGTAAGCCGCCCAAGCATGCTCTAAAACAATTTGCATCATATTTATTTAATTTATTTATATAATACTCTTTTATTTACTTTTATAAACTAACATCTCACTTAAAGATAAATTATTAGAAGAAAGTATTATCCAGATTTTACCTGTTAAGTGGCGAGCGTCTGCCGATAGCCCGCTGTGGACAGCAAACTACTGCACTTTACCATAAGCTTTTAATAGCTTTTACTTCGACGTACATAAATCATTCCCACTAATATTTTTATTATGTAAAACATTCTTGTGTCACAATACAACAGCTACGTATACATTTTATATTAAGCAGGATCAGTTTAGAACTTTATAAAATTGGTTGCTATATTAAATTTTCATAAGTACAATTGTTCGTTCTCATGTCTACTTTTCACGGAACCTGCTCGCCTGCTACGAACTGAGAAATATAAAGTCGAAATTACTTTGTAATTTATTTCATTGTAGTTTATTTGAAGCCCTGTATAATCATTTTTCATATTGTTATTACAAAATAATATTAGTATTTAGCCGGTACAACGTCGGATATATGGCGACATACTTGTTTTACGATGAGAAGTATTTTTAATAGCGCTTGTCATTGTGTCACATGAACATTGCAATCTTGTTAGAGAACTAACAAGATTGCAATGTTTATAGAGATAAATAAATATTAATAATATTAAAGACTTTCCAAACATAGTATAAATATTAAATTTTATTTTTGCTTCACGCTGTATCCCGCACACAGTAGGGTAAGCAGAGGGAACTAAGTGTTAAGACACTACGTTCCCCACTTTCCGCCGAGTTCTGGAGGCATTGTGTGTTGAGTCGCGGAATTCAACGCCGCGTTATTTCGTTTTTTTAAATACAAGCATTATAATCAGCTAGAAGAAGAGTTAAATAATACATAACAAGACCTGTGACAATGATTTTTAAAATGTAACAATACCATAGTAAACCTATACTTATCCATACAAATGAACAAACTTGAATGTAATATTCCCATATTCTACTAAACAATTTCGGTTAGGAGGCACAGTACTATTGCATATTCGCAGTTCCGTCCCTATATTTGCTCATACGTCATGAGTGCTAACAGTGCAGTCGCGCCTATAGCTATGTACTAGCACGAACTAAATATTAAGTACACAAGACAATCCATGACTGAGCAATAGAGTTCATACTGAAACGTAGAAATAGACTAACGACAGTTCCGTTCCCCACTTTACGCTACATTTTGAGTGGCGGACTTCAATGCCACGGTTTGTCTTGGTATCAGAGTGAGCAAATGAAAATATCAAATATTTCATTTCCTCAAGTGAAAATCGAACCCACATTCTGTCGGGTTTACAGTAGTATGTTTGTGCCCTTGCACTATGACTAGCTTTACATATTTTCAGGCCTCTGTATATTCAAAACGTATTCTTTTCGTACATATCCGTTTCATAGGCTACCTGAATAGTTAGAATAGTGAAAAAAGCAATAGGATGAACCACTTTATTATGGGTTTCAGTTACGACCTAACCTAGAAATAGGGAATCCAGTGCACTCAAGAAAATTATATTAATCAATTAGAACCTATTGCACGTCATGTTGTAGGCTAAGCCTGAGGTAAGTTTATATTTTAAAAAAATACATTCTCCTTTTGATTATAAATAGCACTTATAATTTTATTGTTCAGCGAGAACAAAGTATGAAAAATGGTCGACGGAATTACTTCAACGTTAGGTACCTACTTACTTTACACACCGGACAAAATCCATTGATACGTATTAAGAAAAAAAATTGGTAAAATAAATCAATAGCCTAATTTTAATTAAATTTATCTTCAAGTCATAGAAATTGTTACGATAGTCGTATTTAGCTAATAATTATACGCAAGCGGCGTATCATAGAATATGTCAATAGTAGTCAGTGTCTACGTTTAATCATAAGTCCTACTGTACCGTAACTGATTTGTAGTCAGGGAACTATTGTAGTAGGTCGTAGGTCGTTTATACACTAATATCTTACACCAAGTTCGCCAGTTAAAGCGTTTTTTCTACATTGATGACATGTTTACATAGAAACAAATACATAAATACATAAATTAAGTTACTTAGAAACTTATATATACAAAATTTAAGTCATATCTACATACTTTATTTTGCTGGGAAATCATTTAACGCAGACCATCCACCTAAGACAAATATGTACTATGCACGGAGGGTGCTACCCACTACTACCAACTAAAATCCAGCGAAAACCCTCTCCACCAAAATGAGACGCCGCAGGATATCTACATAATTACATTATCGTTTCTGTTTTTTTTTTCTAATATCTATAATCAGCATAGAAAAGCATCTCGTAATTTGAAGATACATTTATTCTAGATAATTATTCAACTCGCCACACATTATTACATTTTGAAGAAAAATGTAATTCTACTTATTATGTATATTATATATTATTATTAGTATATTATTAGTATATATAGTATTAGTATATTATTCTACTTTCAGTTTCGAAAGTTCAAGTTTCAAAGAAAGAAATATATAAAAAAGGAAATAACAAAAAACTTAACTTTGTAAATAAATGTTATATTATAAATGTACTGCTAAAATAATTTACCCTATATATAAATTACAAGTCTCTCTGTATGATGATATAATGGAATGGAGTTCAATTGAAAACGTCAGTAGGTATGTAGAGAAGCATTATAACGAGGACAAATTGTAATTCGCAGCACATTCATTAACTATATATTATGTTATATTCATAACTAAATTACACTCGTTATTGATTATAATTATTCAAACTATAATTTTATTTATAATACACTTCATTGTTCATAATTCAGACACATTTATTTGTACCCGTGCTTATTTATATATATATCATAACCTTTCCGTTAACTTCATTATTTTTTTGAAATAATCATTAGTACTTGACCCTTTCATCTCGTATGAATGCAACGAAAGCATCAAGCAAGCTTTGTTCGTTCGTACTATCGCATTTTAAATGTCGGTTAATATACTACAACTTTCCTCAAGCTCGATGTCGCTGACTCCTCAGTTTCCATTAGAGCAGAAGTATCTTTAAAATTGGTCTTATTTTTATTACTTTATCAGAATTAACTTTAAATCTATTACACCACAGTTGGCACTAACTGCAGTGTGAGCGCTTAACTCTGTTTCAACGGAAATATCCTCTTAATCTACTTATAAACTTTTCTGTAAACTTTAAACCGATATAACAATGGTGTGGTGATTTTTATGTGTTAATAAACAAATCAATTTAAATAGAATTATATCCTGAAATATAAACAGCGTAAGAGGGACCAGTCTTTTATTATTTTTAACGGTTTATTACAGATTTATGCTAAAATAAACAAAATATATTATATTCTGCACGACAGCACTGTAACTATATAAAAAAAGAACAGAATAATAATGAGGAAATTTCTAAATTAATTACACGATAAAGTTTAAAAAAACTCTCTCATGATCGTTAGTAAGTTATTTCTGCTGTAGTTGATGAACCATTTTTATTTCAAAGTATCTCGAATACGAGCAGCAAGTAACAACTTTCAAAATTTACTGCGGTTGATCCGTATACTAACTTTGCCCTATTTAAATTCAATTTAAAAAACTGTTCGTTACCAGCGATTCAGTAAGAGATAGAAAGTTGCCATATGTGATAGTTCTTAATTAGTTACTTTTTATACTATTTAAATCATACAAAAAATATTGTCTCCTAGTATCGAACCTGTATATAGGTGCATTCATCCAACATTAATCTTATGATATTTGTATTATCTTTAACTTTTGACATAATTAGGAGCCTGTTAGCTTTTGGAATATTTTGAATAGGAAGCGTAAATTTCAGGAATAATCAATCTAATCATAATCTGTCCATTAGACACTCAGAAATATAACGTATATTAGAATCAAAGAGATCTTAAAAGACTATCGCATCAGTATATCGTAATTTCTCACAGCATATTGGATCACTGCATTTACATAATATACAATTCAATAGTAAATACTTTTTAGATATATGTATATCTATGTAGATATCGAAAATAAAGGGTCAAGTGATTACGGGTTTAAGATGAAATTATCTTATTTGTTATTGTTTGAGTAACACTTCGTGTTGGTATTCATACGACTTTTGGCTTTTAGGATCGTGAAAGGGTTAAAGTATTGAAGGTACAAAGGGCTCTCTTACAGCTATAATTTACATATATATAATGTGTTTTATAATTATCCTTGGATATTAGGGTGAACAGTAAAACTATAATTGAGTTGCTCTTGAAAGAGTTTTATTACATAAATAGATGTTCACACTTTTACAAATATTATTTACATTTATCAATTATAAACTCACCTGAAAAGAGAAACAACATTTAAAGCTATTGTTTCACCAGTTCGTATTAATTAAATTAAATAATAAAATATATTATTCTTTCTTGTTTTTAAAAGACGTCAATGTCATATGCGCCCTGTTTATATCTAAATAACATTGCATACCTGACTGGTGACCAACTCTTATCTGCATATGTGTCATTAAAGTTTTGTTTCCACATTGCCCATTCTGAATTTATTGTATATTTAATAAGCATCGAACTATACCAGTCTTTACAGGATTCATCTAAAAACAATCTAAAAATTTCGATTTTTTTGGACATCTTCTTCTATGCCTACACGTGCGCATTCCGCTTCAAAGATAGACATCCATTGGGACACATTAGCAATCTTACTGCTGAATTTTTCTATGACAATTTTTTCTGCCATTTTCCTCACATTAAAAGGATTTAATGATTCCTTCTTCATTTCAGCGAAGCTTTCCATTAATCTTGTTAGATATTCTTCAGAGATTCCTGCCGTAGAAGTTTTTTGTGTTTCTTTCTCTTCTAAAAGATATCCCATGAACTGCGCATTTCCATCTTCGTCACAATAAACCGCTTTCATCTCTGGGCTCACTGATATCCAGACCTGTCGTTTGTCATGTCGTTTTTGTAATGTGGCCTTCACTTTTTGAAAGATTTGTGTCTGTAGTATTGCATCATGTAATTTTACGGGTTGTAATTTATCCGGGAACCCAAAAGTACGGCCATTTAAATCGGTAATTGACGTTACACAAATAATATTTGTTTTCACATCTTCACTGGCCCTGACCATGAATTCGAACTGTAATTTATCCATTATTCTTGGAAATCAGCTGTAGAAATGTTGTTTTATAATGTGTTTTATAATTATCCTTGGATATTAGGGTGAACAGTAAAACTATAATTGAGTTGCTCTGAAAAGAGTTTTATTACATAAATAGATGTTCACACTTTTACAAATATTATTTACATTTATCAATTATAAACTCACCTGAAAAGAGAAACAACATTTAAAGCTATTGTTTCACCAGTTCGTATTAATTAAATTAAATAATAAAATATATTATTCTTTCTTGTTTTTAAAAGACGTCAATGTCATAGCTGAATGAAGTATTTACTCACTTCATTTACATATATACAAAGCTTTCACTTTTTTCTCATACTTTGAAATCAAAGACGCATTGAACATTGTTAGATATAAGTAATAACTTTTAGTAGAATAATTTTAATATAATACTTACTTACAAAAAAAAATAACTAGTTTTAAATATAAGTTATTTCATACTGGCCTAATAGGCCGCGAAGTGTAAAGACGTAGAGTATATCAAATTTATATAAAAGGAACATATTTGAATCACATCAGTTTAAATTGTAAAGTTACATTTTTGTGTATATAAGATAAATTTAATGACTAACCAATGACGAGGTTTTTAATATGCGGCAATAATATACAAAAACATATCTATTAATCAGGTTTTCATTGAATAAACGGCTATGATATAAATATAGCTGTTGTTGAGAGCACTACAGCTGATCCACGTACTGGTTCTATAACCTGGCATTTTGCTTTGTTAACTAGTGATACAATTGATGAAGTACATCGAGCTAATGTACGCTCGAGCAGGCAGGTCACCGCATATAGGGCCATTATGCACTATTGGATTGAGGATCTTCATTAACTCTATGTTAACGGGATTGTCAGTTAAAGTCCACAACTACACAGGTGGCAGGTGCATTTCTAGTTGTGTTGAACTAAGGTATGACAACATATTTAACTTAAATGTGTACTAATCGCTGTCTGTGTTCCTAACTGGGAATGTTATCTGGAGTTTACAAAAGTAATTGTTTGTTAAAAAATAATTCAATTGTGAATGTTTTTAAAATACTATAAATATTTATTATGTACTTTAGTTCAAATAATAATAACGTTTTTTAAATATATTTAACATTTCTTTTAAATATTTAACGTTTTGTTATTTATTTATTATACAGCAATATTAAAATCCTAAAAAGCACAAATATTGGGCACATTTAAATTTTCTTCGTAGTAAAACTCATTCAGTTTACTAGAGTATGATACATCATTAAAATAATTAATTTATGAACAGTAAATAATATTAATGTCGGCAAATTAATTAACAATTACTCAAGCGTCACCTTTTTGTCTATTAAATAGGTACTGTTAAACTAGAGATCATTTTCCACCTGCTCATATTTTTATAACTTCTATAAAGGCCAGTCGCGGAGCAGGGACATAGCCCTTGAAAGTTTTTAATAAAATTTTGCCTATTAAAAAAGGATTCCAATTAATTTCTAAGATTTATAAGCCGACAGTTTTAAAATATAACGTTATACAAAAAGAGACTGATAAGAATCATCTCTATAAACTCTCTTTAACCAAAGACTAAACTTTGCAGTTTTTAACATAATATTAGTGTGTTTTAATTACATCTTTTGTTAATTTATTTTTATTAATATGAAGTAAATAAGATCTTAGATATTCACGAATATGAAGCTGTTTTGAATTAGCCAACTAATTTTGGCCAACCTGTACTTGCATTTTTTTTCGATTGACTGACTTTGAATTTTACAAATAATAATAATCCGTGTTAGGTCACCGATTACAAGTCACCTACTCATCACACTCACGTCGAACTGCACAGCACGTACTGCGATCATCAATTGTATCCCTCCCTCAGCCTCCTCGATCTGTCAACGCTATCGGAGAACGCTGTTCTGAGCTTTATATGAACAGCAAAATTAATAACAGGCTCCGTTACGTATCAATCTTAATTATGAATAAGCGATTTAAGTAAAAAAATGTAAACAATCAAGCCTGAGGAAATAATGATTAACATTTATCATGTAAGACGAGCTTTAGCTATCGCATTATACGAATATTTTGTAAATAAAACTTTGAAAAATTGATCATTCTATTCCAAAACACACATTTAGCGCTGGTGCAGTATTTCCATGATGGTTTTGTAGAGTTACCCATGTAACTACTCGTAAAGCTGGGTAACTCTCTAACAGCAATTGCCCTACGTACCCACATATTGTTACATATTATATAACTTCACTGCGGATGTCTCAGAAGCTTCTACAGCGGTTATTCGCTAATTAATTCTCGTCCTTCACTCTAATATGTGCTACCTCACCACTAGTCTCAGCTCACCGTATACCTTCATTGACGTACATTCAGCCTGTCTTAAGTGGTTATGAACGTTAATTCTCAATGAGTCTAAGCCTATCTCTATCCTATTCAAAGTTGCTTTATAGTAACATCATAATCAAATTAAGTAATGCAACGTGTCGTAAATATTAATATATTGAGTTTAAATCTTCAATAATTGCATTGATTCATGTTCTCAGTATTAACCTAGAATCGTTTAATTATTTAAGGATTCCAAGCCATTGAGGAGTAGGTATATTTCTGAGAAAATAAAAAAAAAATAACCTTCCCTACTTTGAAAGCTACACTCAATTTAGACAAAATTGGTGGAAAGAAGACCTTTAAGTAAAGAAGAACTTACTTGATGGGAAATAAGTATTAAGTTAATACGAAAATATGCCGTTTTAAAATTAAAAAAAAAAAAAGCTTCACGCTGTATGCCGCATATAATATAAATTTACGCGGGAAACACCGCTTTTGCCGTCCGCGTCTTTTATATAGATATAAAATACATAAACATTTTTCTATTAAATACGGCAAGTATTTAGGGGCAAATGAAATAAAATATTACTATTTATTAAGCGTATAAACAACAGTACAGATATACTTTAATAACATTAATTAAAAGAGCAGGCGAAGCAATTTTTTTATTACAAAAAAATGATGAAAACAATATCCGACCGAAATATAAAAATCATCTGTCACATATTTAAATCCTAATAAAACCATGATATAAATATCGAGGCTATTTAGACTGTCCTAATTTATTAGAAAGCTGCATAAAGCTGCTTCAATGTACATGTAAACTACCGTAATTATTAATAAGCACATCAGCCGATACCATTGATGTGCTTATTAAAGTTCGGTACTGAATGCACTTTAAGATATCCTTACCAAGTAACGCTTAATGTTCACGTTTTCGCATCTTTCCTCTAAGACGCTTACTGATCTTCCTGATATCAGTTCGAAATTAAAACGCTTCTCACGTTTTCACCTAAAGCAGCGTACATACATGCTGCAGTGAAAACTTAAAACGATAATAAGATACACCACTTTGTACAAGATGCAGCTTTGTTTGTAAAAGCCAATTTCAAATGTTCATTCGGTTTGTGAAACGTACTTTTGCAGTACTTTTGATATTTCTCTATTTTAATTAAGACAGCTAAATCCGTTTAAAGTTTAATATATAGAAATAAAAACACATAAATTACTTAAATTCAGAAAACAGAGAGTGGAATAATACAAAGTAAAACCGCAATGCTCGCTACAGGATCTAAGTAAAAAAAAATTACAAATTCATAACCAATAGAATTTATTATATAACATACTAAATTAGTCTCTATCAAAGTTTTTATTATCTATCTATCTATCTATATATATAAAAGGACTTGTGCTGACTGACTGAGGTAAGACGCACGCACAGCCGTAACCGCTGTGCGTAGAAACGTGAAATTTGGGCAGATGTTCATTTTCATATTCTGGACATCCACTAAGAAGGGAATTTAAAAATTTTAACCCTAAAGGGATGAAATAGGGGCTGAAAGTTTGTATAAAAAAAAATTTAATCTGCACCGATTTTTATAAAATTTGAAATTTAGACTCTTAAAAATATTTAATTGAACACGTGTTTCATGGTTTTTTAGAATTCACCCCCTAAGGGTTCAAATAAGGGGTTGAAAGTTTATATGGAAAAATCTTTAAATTGCCACCGATTTTTATAAAACTTTAAATTCAGACTGTTAAAAATATTTTATTGAACACGTGTTTCGTGGTTTTTTTAGAATTCACTCATTATAAGCGGGCGAAGCCGCGCGCGTCCTCTAGTAATTGATAAAGCGTATTTTATCTGAATTGACTTCAGTTCGAGTCGCAAGCCTAAAATGAAGTAGCTCTCTTTGTTTTCCAGTATATTTTTAATTAACAAACATTCGGCTTCGGAACGAGTGTAAAGCTTATTACAGAAGGTTATTACTCTACTCGTACGTTCAGAAATTACTAAAAATTAACCATATAAACTCTTAAATTTTTGCAGTATTTTAGAATGACAAAAGCGAAAGTTGGTTATTATTTTCTTATAACACGGTGTATTATACGGTGTATTAGAATTTATACGATAAATTAATTACTTAAAAAAGTACACATAGAATGAATTAATATATAGTAAAATTATAGCTTATAAGCAGATATTTTTTCTACATTCCTTATAGTATATCTTTAATGTTCGATTCATCAGCGTCAGAGGAAATTAAGATTGTGAAATTGACTAACTCGAAATATACTTTGTTATATGACAGCAGGTAATATCAAAGCCTGCTTCCATGCTCAAAACTGTAACTGCAAATTGTAAACAACAACAATTTTAGTTGATTCTATTTCTATAGATATTGGAAGCAAACAGACGATACACGTTCTTTGTTCTAATGTGATACGTACTTCAGATATGAATTGAGGTGACAATGTCTCTTGTTAGTTCTATGTCAATTTTCACGCATGATAGTATCTTTTGAACAGTTCTTACTAGACGATCGGTTGAACGATCCCAACCTATTTACGGTCGAAGAAACTTACAAAAATTTCTATGTTGTAGTTACAAAGATCAACCAACTCATTTGCAGTTAAAATGTGTTCTTTAATTTGATTTTGTGAAGTTTTCTCACTTAGTGCTCTGAGGGAGCTATTTTAGTTATTTATTTCATTATGCAGTTGGAGTGTGTCTCGATCATACATAAACCTGCTTTGAATTAATCTATAATAATATTATAACATTTAAGTTTATTTATTAATTTTAATTTATTATTGTTTAATATGCTTATTTTTTAATTTCAGAAGTTTATTAGTTTTTTTAATAAATTTATTTACTTTAATATATTTCCTAAATTTATTTTTTGATGAAATCTTAATATTTTGCTCAACATATGAATCATCCTTTGTTAAATCAATCAAAACTGGCTTTAAGCAGGAATTCAATAGTGGGTTACATTCCACCAGCTCATCATATTAACATGAGGTATTTTCAAAATCTTTTTTTGTCTCATGACTTTAAAATTTGAGAATTGAGTCATTTGCCTCCTCTAATTGAATTTCCAGCTCTGTAATTCTGTTGCCATGTTCACTGCTGAAATGGTCAAATGTACCCAAAATACTATTTAGTTGATCTCGCTGTGCCACTACTTCTACATTGCATGCAATTCAGCGAGTTCATTTTTCAATTCTTTATTTTTTTTTATGATAATAGCAATTTCTTCCTCACTATTCTCATGTTCCTGAAGAAGCTGCTTACAGAGGTCTTTGGAAGATTTAAGTTCTTGTAAGGCTTGCTTCAGTTTGCCTTCTAGGTCCTTCGCAGAGGCTTTTCGGGTCATGATTTGCTTATCCATTATTAATATGCTGAAAAATAGAGAGCAATAAGAGGAAATAAAGAAGAAGAAGTTTATTTTTATGGATATAAGAAGTAAAAAGAAAATATATTGTTAACTTTTAGAAAATTAACCAGAAAAAAATTAAAATTAAGTAATAGAATTACTAAATATTAATAATAGAAGCAATTAATAGCCAACTTTAGTAATTTTTAATAAATTATATTACAAAAAAAGCAATGATAGGTAGGCTAATAATAAATTGATATAGTAAAATTTTGAAGCCGAATTACATGTTAATTATAAACTTAACTTAACTTAACTTAGCTTCACGCTTTATCCCTAGCGGGGTAGTCAGAGAGAACGGAGCGCCAAACGCTACGGTCTCTACATACCTCTTTCGCCTCGACCACTGTCATCAACCTCTTCA
>DWMY01000385.1:0-27069 GCA_018249775.1 Heliconius hecalesia formosus
TTGTGATGGGAGTGTGTGTGTGTGTGTGTGTGTGTGTGTGTGTGTGTGTGTGTGTGTGTGTGTGTGTGTGTGTGTGTGTGTAGTGTAATTATTAATATATTTTTGCTACATACGCTTGAATTTACATAGATAAAGGCATACGCGATGAAAATATAACTCGCAATGAATACATAAGTATCGATTAGTTCAAGCGCAAGTCAAGATTAGTTACAATTAAAAGAACACGAAACGTCACTGTTTCCACCTGAGCGCGTCTCAAAGCAATAATGAAGCCGGTCGCTGAGATGCCTGTTATAAACATTTTTTGTGTACAGATCAAGATACGAGTCGTCTCGCTCCTCATCTCTGATATATTTTGTCCGATCGCATCGCTCCCATCGAGCTCCACCTGACTCTACACCGCGGCGTATGGAGAGGATTATAATTTACTATTTTTTTATGTATTTATGAGAAATATTTAAAATGTCACGTGTGAGTACTTAATAGCTGATCGCCCGCACAATGCCACTCTGTACGACGAGCCTTGCTGCCAGCACGACATAGTACACTTTAACAGCACAAGAAGTGCTCGTCCGCGGACACTCCTCACAGATTGTTTTAGTTTTATGTACAAATATTTGGTTTCCGCTTCAATACTATGAAAGGTGCACCTGTAACAGAAGGTAGACCTGCAACTGTAGACCGCCGCGGACGAGCGGACTGTTGACACCTATTGTGGAAGCAAAACGTATTTAAGTTCTTTTGAGGAATTAACTTGTGTAAAATTGAAAATATATAATCAATTAATGTAATTAGAAAAATATATAGTGTATGTGTTTCTCAAAATATCATAAAACACATATAGTATAGATTTCATAACAGGGTCACCATACATACACCTCAGTAAGAAATAGCTCGGTTCAAGCGGTCGTCGCACGGTGTATGCGGCATACCAATCTCGCTGTCTTACCTACAGTCCGTCCACTGCCGTGTTAGTCTTCTTTTTTAATGAACTTTACTCTAACAGGGAATGAATCACTACATTATTTCATATATGGAATCAAATATGAGTATAATATGACATCGTGTAGTTTAAATGTATTTGGTTTTTATCAAGTTCAGTATCGTAGCATTTGCAATGCTTTTATTATTGACTATTCTACTTAAATAAATAAATAAATAGTATAAAATAACATTTAAATGAATTTAAAAAACAATCAAATATGTTTGTTGCCGCAGTAGGAATATAAATAAATGATTAATAAATCGGTCTCCCAAAGTAATAGTTATCTCCGAACGGCATTATAGTCGTGAAATGTACGCGGCGGTCGGAGCGGCCGCGGCGGGGCGCCGGCGCGCAGGCCCCAGTCCCGGCCCGAGACCCGCCGCGAGCGCACGTCTCGCAGCCAGTGCAGTGTTCCCCTGTTGCAGCGCGCAGGACCCATAGTGACCGCTCCCCGCGCGACAGTGCCAGTGTGGACAGTGCAGTGCGCCGGAGCGCGGCGGAGTTGTGCGCCGGCATGCGCGCGGCGCAGCGCCGCACCGCGCGGCGGCCCAGCGCGCCTCGCTGAGCTCATGCGCGCGCGCGCCCGCGCGCGGCCCGCGCCGCTGCTGCTCGCCCTCGCCCTCGCCTGCTGCCTGCAAGTACGTACCCCCGTCACCACCATCACCATCACCACCGCCACCATATACGAGAATCGGGATAAATTAAGACTTCGTAGGACATTTATTAGGCAAATGCAATATGCTTTATTGTACATATTTAATTACTAATCTGGATTATTTTCATGTTCAAATAACATTATCTGTATTATAGACAACAACTGTACTTACATTAACAAAAACAGGCCAAATGCGAATCTAACTACTTACATGAAGAGTACCCTTTATTACATATATATATATATATATATATATATATATATATATATATATATATATATATATATATATATATATATATATATATATACATATACATATATATATCTATCATTCCCCACCCGGTGTCAACTAACCTAACCTAACGGACAAACGGACAGACGGACAGCTGAATCTTATAACAGGGTCCCGTTTTGGTTTATGTCTAATCATTTTTTGTTAAAAAATCATTTATTTGACTAAAATTTCAGACTTATGTGATTTTCTCATAGACACCATTATCAACCGTATCCCGTAATCAGAATCTAATTAAACTTTCACTAAACTATTCTTGAAGTACATCCTTTCAAATAAAAAAAACAATAATCGGAGTCGCTTAGCGTGATATTGAGTTATTCGTTCATTTGTCGCGCACATGCCTAATATAAATTTAAGGCTTATATGATTTTCTCTTAGATATCATTATCAATCGGTTCCCGTAAGCAAATTTTCACACTATCCTTGAAGTGTATACTTTCAAATAAAAAAAAAACAATAAAATCGGTTCATCTAGTCAAAAGTTCTAAGGTAACTAACATAAAAATACAGTCGAATTGATAACCCCCTTTTCTTACAGAAGTCGGTTAAAAATAGAATTAGACAATATAGTATTCTACATTGCATAAGCATTGCCATTTATTTATGTATCTTAAATAAATTTTCCCTTTAATAATTTCGCCGTATAACAAACGTACGACACCTCGCCACTCCAGGTCCAGGTAAAAGTTGGTGAATGCAATACGCAATAAGTAAAGATCTGAACATCTAATAAAGAACCATAATATTCTAGATAAGCCATCAGATATAAAGACATACCTTACCTCACCTTAGCTAAAGTTATTCAGTACAGTAGTTAGCAGTTTAAGTTAAGATTAAAAAAATGTTTTAAAATATGGCTTTTATCATTTAGGAGTGCATTAGTGTTGGACTGTAATCGCGATGGTAAAGTTTGGTTTCCACGCTTGGAAATTAAAATGTAATAACATAGCGAGGAATTAATTAAAATGAATTTTATTCCCAAATTCTAATAAGACTAAAGCGAAATATAAAGAGTCCATGTCTGGAAAATACTTGATCTCCAGTTATAATCTGTACAAGTAAAGTCGCGGCATATTAAAAATAATCATTTGCAACTTCCTAAATATGTTACAAAGTAAACAAAACAGTTATAAAATATCAATTATTGCAATTTTTTGCAATCAAAAGTTGAGTGCAAATATTCGTTTATTTAAAAATAAAGAGCAATAGGTTCAGTTACTCATCTCTCTCATAGAGCTATTGTCCCGGCGCGGTGACACACGCTGCGCGCGCGCACGTCGGGTCGCACGGCGGTCGCACGCTCCCGGTGACCGCGTAATGCGCTTAATTGCTTACAATAATAAGATATTCACGTGTCTTCAGCACTCGTAACAGACGCACTGTTAGCTATATTATAATTATACACTGACAAAAACGGAAAACAACATAATCGTAGCGTCTGGTGTTGCGTCCTCTCTGGCTACCCCGCTAGGAATGAAACGTGAAAAAGAAACCATTCACTTAATCTTTAAATAAGAGATATTTTAAATAAAGATTAAAAAAATGGTTTGGGTGACAACAACGTTTATCTATAAGTAGGTATTATACTAAAGCCGGCGTCGAGCTGTTAGACAGATTGTGTGTTGAATTTTAGTTAGTTTTCTTTTCTATTTTTCTTTAAAGTGCTTTGTTACCAAGTAACATGTTGATATAGCGTGCATTACGGAATTAGAATCTAAACTGTTGTGTTTGTTTGTCGAAAATTTAAATTTATTCAAAATTTCAACAATTTTAGTATATTAAAATTTTAAAAATATATCTCAATCATGCTCTACTCTCAGTAGTCTCTAAGGAATATCGTCACATCTTTTGACAAATTTGACTAATATAAGTAAAGTCATCTTCTAATGTTACAAATAGAATATCTAGGAGTAACTAACAGATCAGAGATCTTTATTTATTTTTAAATAATTATGTTTTAATTATAATTTATTTTACTTTAAACAATTGTGAAGTTGGAATCGCATTTTTCATTTAAGTGTTTTTATAAAAGTTTTCATTCATATATGTTTCATCCCGAACGGAGAACCTCTCCGGTTGACGCCAAACGTTCTTTTGCCTCGTCCATTGTCATCAAACCGCACATATCAGTGCATGCACTCTGGGAGATCCTCATAAAAGTCTTTATAAGTAGTTTTGCTACTACTAGTGATAGTATTTTTTTAGAAATTTATGCTGAGGAACGTATAAAAGGAAGTAAAGGAGGAGGGAACCAAATTTTATGCTACAATAGAGCTTTCGTTATTTCTATTGTAGAGATACAAGATACATAGCTATGTTCGTGAATTTAATGATTAACCTAAACGAAAATATGATTGTTGAATAAAATGTTAACTGTAGAAAGAATTATAATATGTAATTTAAATAAATTAATACCAACAGTTTTGTCAGCAACGGATATTACTATCATTAGTAGCAAGACTTAGCTAGAAACATTACAATAAATATTTTAAAACCGACACATCACCAACGCAGCTTTCACTCAGCTCGTGATTGTTCATCTCCAACTTAAATCGTACTCACATGTGCACAGCACACAGCCTATTGCACAAACGAAGCCGTCGCACCCTACTAACACTTAATGTATTTAAAATATATATACCTTCTTAGCTAACTATTACATACATATATAACGGTAAATGATGTCTCTACATCATCTCTATATTTTGTTATATCTACTAATACTAATGTATAATATTTGGGATATATTACGAATATTGGCCGACCATGCCGATCTGTATGGTTCATCATCATCATCATTCTAATATTGCTTAAAGCATGCGTTTGTTGCGACGTCGCTCGAACGAGGAGAACATGTAATGTAGGTAAATGAGTAGGGTCATTGACGCGGCTCGTCTCGGGGCTCGTCGCCGGTCACGGCCGGAGCCGCATACATTAACATGTATTAAATAGCTCACTTACCGTTTTTGATCGACAAAACTTACAAAGACTTAACCCAAAAACGAGTTATTTCGCAGAAACGTGTCGAGCGTCGAGCTCTAGGGAGGTGACGTTTGTAACAAATTAAATAATTTTATACTTATTTTTGTAATAATACTTATAATCTATTTTATACCAATATTTATATTCAAGAATTAATTTATATTTACGCATATCCTGTATCGTGCACCTGTAAATAGTGAGAAACCAGTTATATTCTAAAATAAATGGGATATTTGTAACTTCAATATTGTGTTATGTATGATAATATTGTAGATTAACTTTTAACTTTTAATTTAATTGAATAATTTAAGATTGAGAAAATTTGTTGTGTGGCATCATCATTTGTAATGATAAAAATGTTGCGACTCCGAAGAGCTAATTAAAATACTGGTTTTAAACCTTTACTAAAGCTTCATCAAAACTTGCAAAGCACTCACACCAAAGTTAAAATACTTAACGACATGACAGTGATCGCAAAGGCAAAGCTATTTCCTGTCACAATAGGAGGCAGGATTCCTCCGCGGCGCCGCGGCGCTTGCGCATCCGTTCACAGGCTCTCATCATAGATATTTGTACAATTTAAGTATTATCGAACGTGTTGCCTCGTTACAATCCTTGTCTCTGGTTGTTACCATAATTGCATATGTACTCACTGAGCGCTAGGTTCCAGTTTCATGATGGTAGTGGTATAGTAGTTATTTTCTTTAAGCACCAATAAGTTTGGTGTGATATTTGTTAAAATATTCCGTACATTGTTCAGTTTCGTGGCCGCGTATTGATCTCGTTACTGATGCGACGCCCTCGTGTCACCGTCGCGGAGCGCGGCGCATGTCGCTAATCGTGGGAAAATCTGCACGACCATTTACGGCTCGCGTCGAGCGGCGACCTGCTTCATGCATATTCATGGCATTTGCTATAGACGCTGACACATGCCGCCACTTGCCGACACTAGTCGCCACTTGCCGACACTAGTCGCCACTTGCCGCACATACCGACATTGCGATATGTAAAAAGTGTGCTCGATATAGGCATAAAATAATGAACTTGTGAATCACGAGGAGACTTCATACAAACAAGTTTGTTTATGTGACTTAATTAATTTGCGTTCATTTTAAAAACTTTCACAATTATGTTTTACAATGGAAATTTAAATTCAAATTCCCTATTAATATGAACAAAATTATACAATTTAAAATAAACCACTACTTCAGTAGACTTGAGTAGAGACACAGTAGATACTGTTATTACTCTGAGGTAATTACAATACAGTTTTATTGTACGTTTTATATTTCACTCCTCTATATACTTTTTATACGAAATAAATCTGCCGCTTTCTCAAACAGCTGTGAAACATAATTCATATAATCGCTTTATAATTGCACCCGTCTTTGTTAACCGACAGTTAAATGCCTGCTTTGTCCGTTCTTGTAACCTTAATCGACCTTACATATATGTTATATCGTGTTAAAAAGAATATCACATGTAAATTTTTGTTACAAAAATTCATCACTGATACGTACAAGCAAACTACCCAGCATGCTGCCCTAGATCTTATTGTCTCGTATCTAAACAGAAGAATCCAGAAAGTTTATAATGTAAAAGCATCTGGATCTCCTTGAATGATGTGTGTTTCACAAGGATCTATTCGCCCCCCTTTAATTTCTACTTTATATTACCGATCTGCCTTTTTATGTGACAAATCTATGTGATATTCTGCTGTTCCGAGACGATATTTCTTTAATATTTAAGTTTGACAGGAACAAAGTGAACTGACGAACTGAATAATGTATTATCGCATATTCTTTGTTTTTTGATGTCAACCATTAAATGTGAAATGCCAGGAGCTCTCATCTCAAAAACTTGCGGAAAACTCAACTCTGCCGCGTTCGCAATTAAAGAAGTAAGACAAATGACGGACGTTGAAACTACTCGACTAGTACACTGTAGCTATTTTTATAATATTCTATCTTATGGAATACTGCCACGGGGTAGTGCTGCAGATATAAATTCAATATTCATTTTCCAAAAAAAGAGCCGGGAGATCTAATTATAACCTAAAAGCTCGAGATTCTCTGCGAAACATTTTTAATTATTTTAAAAACAAACAAACAGTTGCTTCACATTTGGTATACTATAATATTCTGTTTGTCCGACGACTTGTTCAATGTCATAGTAAAAATAGTAACAGACATACGATAGTAACGAGAAATAAAGATAAACGTAAGACGCCAAGTTTGTCCCCTCTAAAAGTCTTTTATAGGTGTATACATTCTAAGTTTGCCACAACAACAATGTAAAAAATATACTAAAAAGTAAAGCTTATTATACTGTTCTGGAATATTTATAGATATTATTAGAATTAATATCTATTGAATTTCATGCAAAATAGCTGCCAGTTTATGTAACAATTGAATTATATATTGATAAGAACAAGTGTTGAGTTTGTTGCCGGCTCTTAGCAGAACCGCCTTCCGCGCCGGGGGTTGTTTATTTATATGTTCAAAAGTCCTTACAATAGTCTACTTGAATAAATAATGTTGGGAATTTGAATAATAATTGACTGACTTAATTCAACTTATACATTAACCTTAAAGAAAACAGCATATAATTACAATCGGTCGCGCGTTGAAGTCTTTTGTAAGAAATAATAATCGCATAAAGTTCGGAAAAATTATTTCTGTTAATAGAAATATGCACATATTTAAGAAATCTGTGATTCGTATTAACATATTTAATGTGGAACATATTTAATTTTCCATATTGTTGAAATTGTTAATTATAGCTTTGGGTTTAAAATGTCTATTTTTCAGTCAGTCGATTTTTCATCATACTATTAATATTGCCATTTCTATAAGGTATGTTGCGTTTTTTTATTAAAAAAGTGACGCCACGTGGCTTCGCCCACTCCTTTTTATTTAATATTATTTAAGGGTATTTAGGGAAAAAATATTGATTCTTTTAGTATGGTTATCTAGACTGTTATTACTCTTACTAAATTGTAATTTGAATCTTTTTAGATTTTTTTTATTTTACGCAAAAATTGTTGCTATTTCATATCTTTGCACAGCAAACGCGGTTTTGTTTCCCCCGTAAATTCCAATCCCGCGAGAATGCTGGAATAAAAATTAATTTATATGTTGCTTCACAACCCTTTCTATTTTTCAGTGAAAGCTTCTTAATAATTGATGCAGCTGTTTCAGAGATTAACCTGGACAAATAGAAAGTTAAAATAATCAAAATAACCACATTTATTGAGAACTGTTATTTAGAACATCACAAATTGACACTTCAATACTATTCATATATAGGTGTAGGTATACATGTATATAAATAATATTGAATATTAAACTTGCCCATCATACTGAACATTTTTTACAAAGGCGACTCTTTATTAGCTTAGCTTAGCTATTATAGTTCTTTTTCATATTCCAGATTATTTTTTTTATATAAATGAAAAAAGCCTGCCTCGTTACACATCTTACACATCATCAATAACAATATATTTTGAGACCTTCTATTTTTACACGTCAATAGAAAATATCTATCTTAATAGCTTTTACTAAGTCGATATTTCATAACTTCTTATAGTTTAATTTTAATTATTATGAAACTGAGACCCTTTTACAGCACATCCAATGACGTCCATACAAACACACATACATATTAACACACACACACACACACACACACACACACACACACACACACAAGCACACGCATATAAATGTAAAGTTACCAATATTGAACTGTGTAATGTTAATTGTTATCATGTTTTTTATTATAGTTACTATGAATTGACGAATAAGCTGATTGTACATCTTGCCTCATCTGGCTTCGTCCGTATACCACCTATAATTATTGTATCATGCTGCATTTGCCAATAGATTGATTATATATTTTATATATTCAATAATTTTTCATAATTTTGAGAAATATTCAATAATCTTTCATAATTTTGAGAAAGTGCAAGCGCTCCGTGACTACTCAAGAGGATGAAATCTTCGGCAAGAGCGCCCGCCGCGGGACTCGAGCTCGAGCTTGCGGCCGAAAAGTCTACGTCTAAATTACATGCGATAAAATCCACAATAATATCGGTATAGTAAAATAAAATAAAATCCAGCACGATTAGTACCGTTAAGCACTTCCGACTGCGTCACTATCATTATACGGTCATGAAAAGGTCGTATTTCATGAAATTATTACTATTTATTGGTCGCATTAATGATAAAATTTTGGTTTCAATAGGATAAAAATGCGCCCGCCTACTTTATTTGTATATGGTCGATCTTATTTAAGTAAATTGTGTAATAATATATGTTATTCAACAGATAGAAGCCCTGCTGTTGCGTGCAACGGCTTTTTTAAAGTTCGAATACATAGTTTGCTGCTAAATGAGAAATAAATAATTATAAATCGTGAGTCAAACAAAACATTATTTTTGTTTTGAGCAGAAACAGCTCATTTTAATTTTAATTGCATTTTTCATTAATATGTTAAATAACGGATTAGAGTGACTACGTGAAGGAGTCCGCGTGTTTAACGGGAAACAATAAATAATTATTACTAATTATCTGCAGAATAGTATTGTAAAACTATTTTTTTTAATATTAAATCATCCGTTTAATATTAAAAGTTTAACCTAACTTTGTCAACTAATTGTGTTCGAAGATATCATGCGTTGACATTGTTATAATAACAATGTCAACGCATGATTTTCATGATTTTTTCTTTTATTTTATTCAATTACACTTAAGAATTTGGCACTAGTTCGTATTAATAAAACAAATATAATTGTTGATAATTTATATTTGGTGGCAAGCTTCATCTTTTACCCAGCATAGCAGTACGCAGAGGGAACCTAGAGTAAATTCTCTCTCACTTTCTCTACTTCTTGCTCAAATAGTAGTTCAACACCGCCGTTATTAAAGTAAATAACTAAAGTAGGCTTTGGTGAGCGATTCTCTATTGTAGTTGTACTAAGTGAGAGGGAGGGCGCGTCACGAGCGGTGGGCGTCGCGGGCGCTGGGCGGGTCGCGCCCGGAACGCCTTTCTCCTTACTTCTGAAATTGTTCCAGCCTTTTAATGTGCACGCGATTATAAAGTTACTTTAAAAACGTTTTTAATGTAATCTTTCCTTAGTTTTATACTGAGATATGTACAGGTATAAGCGAGTTATAATTAGAAACGCTTGACATATCTACAGCTGTAGCGCTGTATTGACACATTTTCTATGCTTAATATAACATTTAAATGGCAAATTAATACAAAAAAATGCACGAAGATAAATTGTATTCCTCGAAAGAGTGCGTGTAGTAACTTAGAAGGATAAATGCTTAACGAGCATCGCGTTTTTAATGATAATTGTTTTCATTTATATAAATGGAGGATTCACGCGACGCCGCGGCGACTATAGGGCGGTACTAGGGCGGCAGTAGGACGGCCTGCCTGTTGCGTGACAACTTCTTATAATATACGATTATAGAAAAAATCATTATTAATATAGTTCATAGTTTCTTTATATCGTTTTTAATTTGGTAGCGTCAATTGAATCACAGCTTTGTTAATTTTTTGTAGAGTTTTCAGTGTGACATTCTCGACAAATCTTTAAACTATACATTTTTCTTTAAGCATTTTCAGGAAAACCTAGTTAGAAAAGCTAATAATGAACATCAATATTCTTATATTCATATTTGTAGGTACATCCCAACTGACTAACAAGTCGTTCATCTAACACTGTCATCTGTGGTTCAACTCATAGTCACTGTCCCGCTTGTATATTACATTGTAATTATAACAATTTTTATCGTTTACTAATATCATACTGCGGTGTTGTGTGCAGTGCGCGGCGGGGGCGGGCGTGTTCGAGCTGCAGATCCTCGAGTTCTCCAACTACCGGCTGCAACTGTCGTCGGGCGCGTGCTGCGGTGGCTCCTCCGCGCCCGTGCCCTCCACGAGCGCGTCGCCCGTGGCGGGGGCGGGGGCGGGCGCGGCGGGCGGCTCCTGTGCGCTCCCCTGCCGCACCCGCTTCGCGCTTTGCCTCAAGGAGTACCAGTCCGCAGCAGCGCCCGGCGCCTGCTCCTTTGGACGAGCGGCTTCGCCAGTTTTAGGAACAGATTCCTTCACTCTTGCCGACCCTCTATACACTTTATCTCTTCCGTTTTCCTTTCGTTGGACGGTAAGTTATAAATAGTATTAGTAGTATTTTAATATCACCTTATAACATTGTAACTAATTTAAATAATAATAAAATGCTTTTGCTTTGTTTCAGAGATCTTTTACTCTAATTTTGCAAGCGTACGATGACTATAACTACACAGATCCAGGTAAGATTCACTCAATTGAAAAGGATATATATTGGTAAACATACCTTGTACGACATAAACATATTGACACTGTGTAGAAGAGACGGGGCTGATCGAGGAGGCGTGGTGGTCGGGCATCGTGGAGCCGGGCGCAGAGTGGCACGCGCTGCGGCACGCGGGCGCGGCGGCGGCGGTGGCGTACCGCGTGCGCGTCACGTGCCAGCCCAACTACTACAACACCACGTGCACCACCTTCTGCCGCCCGCGCGACGACAAGTTCGGACACTACGCCTGCTCCGCCAGCGGCGACAAGCGCTGCCTGCCGGGCTGGCAGGGCGACAACTGCGAGAAACGTACGCACCACTATGACACTTACCCGACCGTCGTAATAAGTGGCACCTGCATACTTTTAATTAGCCAATTATCTACTCTTTACAGCCGTTTGCAAGGAAGGCTGCCATCCGACGCACGGGAAGTGTGACAAGCCTGGCGAGTGTCTGTGAGTTTTAATAATTATTAGCTTTTCGTTTCTTAATATGTTCAAAATGTTAGGTACCTATTGGAAAAAAAGAATATGTACCATATATCAGTAGAGCTATCAGATTTGAAATTAAAAAACAAAGGTTTTGTAATTATGATAATCTGTCAATACCTTTCAAGTTTTATGCTCCTTAAGCAAACATTTTATTTTTTTATAAAATAAATAAATCCCGTAAACAGCAAGGTAGGCAGAGAGGAGGAGTGCTCTCTGAACTTTCCGCTGAACTCTGGAGGCATTGCGAGTCACACTTTGTGCCCCTGCGCTACGACAGGCCTCTTGAAATTTATTATTTAGGTTAATCAGCTTCTTCACACGATATCCCGCATACAACAGGATAGGAAAAGAGAACCTTTTTTTTTTTTTCGTGAGGAAATCCTGTTACGGATACCGGCCCGAGTGGGGACTCGAGCTCGGTTATGTGGGACTCGCGGACTGGCAGATGTTAGGCCGTCCGAATACCCACTAAAACCTCACGGTGCTCCTCCTCACCGCCACTGGCCGCGAGACGCGGGGACAATAGTCGTCCGCGAAACGCGGCGGCACAGGAAAAGAGAACCTAGTTTTAAGACATTCCATTTCTCACTTTCTACCGAATATTTCGAAGCATTGGCTTTAGGCTGTTGGCGTGTTGGTGCCAGAGCTAAGAAATAGTAATATTAATAAATAATAATTCATTCCCTCGAGTGAGGATCAAACCCACAACCGCCGCGTTACAGTGACACCCCTATGTCCCCGCGCCACGATTGCCTCATATATAATTTAGCTGTTGTTTCTATGTGTGTTTACTATAAGGTCGTTCGTGGCGCAGGGTCACAAAGTGTGACTGTAAAATAGTTTGTTTGTGGGTTCGATCCCCACTCGAAGAAATAAAATATTTATTTACATTTATATTTTCATTTCTTCGCTCTGGTGTCAAGGCAAAGCACGGCGTTAAGTTCCGCGACTCAACACGCAATACCCACCAGAACTTGGCGGAACGTGGGAAACGGAGTGTCTTAACTCTAGGTTCCCTCTGCATACCCTGCTGTTTGCAGAATACTATACAGCGTTGATTTTAATGTTATTACTAGAGTATGCGCTATCTAATACAATTTCTTTTTACCAGTTGTCGGCCTGGCTGGCGCGGGGACTTGTGCTCACAGTGCCAGCCCTACCCCGGCTGTAAGCACGGCTACTGCAACGGCTCTTCTTGGGATTGCACCTGTGATACTAATTGGGGAGGAATTCTCTGTGACCAAGGTAATTCCTAAAATTAAGAATAATAATAAGTTATAGAATAAATAAAATGATTAACACATTTACATATCACAAATTAATTGTTGGTCATTTAAAACATTTGTTATCTGTTCAATCATTATTTGGTAAGTAATATTACAATTTTAGTCCGTATTTTCATATAAGATATATAGATATCAATAAATCCTAGGGGAGGCTATGTAAGAGGATATCCCGGATATCTCCGTTGTAACAGTGGAATTCAACACAAGCTGGGGAAAAGTAGCGGCGATGAGTTTGGACTTTGACAACGGAACGCCAAAGGTCAACAGCGGAATCAACAACAGCGGAAGTGGACCTGAATGAGTCCAGAGGGTCAAAAAAAAAGATAATTTTATCGATCGGTATGTCGACGAAGAAGCAAATATTCAATGATGTCTCCGTGATCAATGCCCTCAAAACCGGCAGTGATGATCGACTTGTTCAAGTCACGTTGAATATTACCATCAAGTTCGAACAGTCTCACTGATAAAATCTACGCTTAGACCAATACATGCACAACTATCCAAAACCACGAGAGCTTTCAACTCGAACTCCAAAACCGCTTCGAGATCGTTGCGAATAGCTTGGATGTGGACCATCTTAACAACAAGGTGGTGAATACAATTCATATGGTAGAGTCCAAATACTTTAAAGCTCGCCGTAAATAAAGAAACTCTCCGACGATATTTTCCAATTTTTGGAACAGAAACGCAAGATGACTCCAGGATTCAGACGATGCCAGTCGTTTTAGGCGGCTAAATAGACAGGTCTCTAGGTCATTGACATGCAACCTTCATCGATTTAATAAGAATCGTATGAAAGAAGCTATTAAGCTTAACCAAGGCTCCACTGTTCGCGACAGACCTGTCTTTTGGGAAAAGCTAAATGACAGGGCTAAAAACTGATGACCGTATCATCATTTTGGTGAGATCTGAAACGACCACGTTCTTGAAATTGGTTCAGAACTCTCGGTGGGCGAGTCCGACTCGCACTTGGTTGGTTTTTTCTTAATGCACTTAAATAAACATTCGTATATTTACATGGGTCCGCTAGTCCACAATAAATCAATTAAAACGTTCTGTATCTACTATTTATTCATTTTTATAATATAATGCAATGCAACTCTTAAACAGATCTCAACTACTGCGGCACCCACGAGCCCTGCCAGCACGGCGGTACGTGCGAGAACACGGCCCCGGACCAGTACCTGTGCACGTGCGCGGAGGGCTTCTCGGGCGTGGACTGCGAGCGCGTGGACAACCCGTGCGCGCCGCAGCCCTGCGCGCACGGCGCCTGCTCGCTGGCCGCCGCGCCCGCCGGCTTCGCGTGCGCCTGCGAGCGCGGCTGGACCGGCGCGCGCTGCGACGCCGACGTGGACGACTGCGCCGGCGCACCCTGCCGCAACGGCGCGCTGTGCCGCGACCGCCTGGACGCCTTCCTGTGCGAGTGCGCGCCCGGCTGGGCCGGCCTCACCTGCGCCGACGACGTGGACGAGTGCGCGGAGAACAGCGCCGCCGAGGGCGCCCTGGGCCCCTGCGTCAACGCCGCGGCCTGCAACAACACCGCGGGGGGCTACGCCTGCGCGTGCCTGGCGGGCTGGACCGGCCGCGACTGCGAGCTCAACGTGGACGACTGCACCGGCCAGTGCCTGAACGGGGCGACCTGCATCGACCTCGTGGACGACTTCCACTGCGCGTGCGCGGCCGGCTACGCGGGGCGCACGTGCGCGCGCGACGTGGACGACTGCGCGCCGCGGCCGTGCCGCAACGGCGGCGAGTGCGTGGACCTGCTCGACGCCTACCGCTGCATATGTCCGGTGGGCTTCTCGGGGACGGACTGCGAGGTACGCGCTGTTTCACTGCCCATGACTATTTATTCTTCTATTCAAATAATTCTTTTAGCTTTTAGTTAAGGTTTTTGTTCTAGCGTTCTTCTTCTAGTCATAACAATGTTTTTCATGTAATAACATGATTAATCTATTTATGCCAAAACACTAATACGCTTTTACTAATACACTAACCCAATATTTGCTTCTAGCTTACTTCCTGTTTTGGACGCTACTGCTCGGTGAGTTACTAACGTAAGAAAAAATCTTAATCATGAATTGTATTGTTAAATTTTAGTTCAAATTTATATAAAGTTTGTGTGCGTGTATTCTCAGGACGATCGAGACCATTGCGCGGGTTCGCCGTGTGCTAACGGCGCGCCTTGTTACACGGCACAGAGCGACTACTATTGCCACTGCTCGCCCGGTTGGACCGGGAAGAATTGCACGCAGCGAGCTGCTAGAGATCGTAAGATCAATAATTTCCAAAAATATTGTATAAACATAAGTTTATATGAAATTATTCAGGTGCGAAAACCACATTTCTCATTCCCATTTTAGAAACCGACGAGTGTTCGCCCAATCCTTGCCACAACAACGGTAGCTGCGTGACCCCCTCAGGAGTGACCTCAGGAGTGAACCCCGCAGGATACACTTGCATCTGCACCGAAGGTTGGACTGGTGAGAATTGTCATTCTTTAAAAATCTATATCCGTACTTAATAAATATAATATACTTATAATAAAATCGTAACGCATCTGTATCTGCACATGAAACATATATAAGACAAAAAATGGTATTGGTGGCATTCACAAACGAGATGTGAACCATAAACAATGTTTTTTTTTAATTTTGTCTATTTGTTTTTACGTTTGCTCATATTAATCTCAGAAATTGCTTAATCGATTTAGTTGCAGTATGAAGTAATATTTAGTGATTGTTTTATTTCAATCGGTTCATAGATAAAAAAAAAGTAATACCAAAATCGATAAAATTGCACACCAAACATCTATTTAATGTTTTATTAAATTGGCTGAAACTTTATTTTACAATAAAGGTATAGATATTATTTTTAAATTAGGCCAATCCGGCCTATTGACAACCTATCAATTATTGGCAGCTACGTTTAATGTAAAAAAAGCTTCTTTTGGAAAGGCTTACAATTTCTATTGACAATTCATAATTATGTTATCATATATATCTATTTTCATATATTTCTATCTAGGCGAAACATGTATGACGCGAACGGAGCCGCGCTGCGAGCTGCAGTGCGTGAACGGTGGAACGTGCATACGCGAGCTGCTACCGACGTCCCCGGTGGTGCCCTTGGGGGCGTCCGCCGCCCACTGCGCGTGTCCGCCCGGCTGGGCCGGAACTGTATGCGACGTGCCTATAAATCCACCTATTAATGTAATTTTAATCACCATTATAAAATAAATATAAGAATTGTGAGTATAAAATTCAGAGCGTACTATATTATTTGATGCACGCTTCCAGATAGTCCCAATAGCGGCCGCCCCGGTGCAGGCGGCGGTGGCGCCGTGCTCGTGCCTGCACGGCGGCTCGTGCGTGGCGGCGGGCGGCGCGTGGGCGTGCGCGTGCCGCGCGGGCTGGGCGGGCGCGCGCTGCGAGCGGGCGGCGGACGGCTGCGCGTCGGCGCCGTGCCGCAACGGCGCGCGCTGCGTGGGCGGCGCGGGCTGGTGGGCGTGTGAGTGCGGCGCGCGCTGGGCCGGCGCCGACTGCGGCACGCCCGCCTGCGACCCGCCCTGCCCCGCCGCCGCCGCCTGCGCCGCCGCCGGCGCCGGCGCGCGCTGCGTGTGCCCGCCGCCGCCCGCGCGCCTCGCCCGCCGCTGTCTCGAGTGTGAGTCTTCTTCTTAATATACAATAAAGTCAATTAATACAATTAAAACGAAGGAAATTTTGCCAAAAAGAAATTTATTTTGTCTTTTTTAACTTATTAATAAAACCAAATTAACTAACTGGTTGTTAAAGTTTAATTATGATCAGACAGAAGATCGCATATTGACATCCACACGCTCACGTACTTGTGTAAGCACATCATCAAAGTCAAATGTTTTGTTTTTTTAAATATATTTTTTTAAATGTATTTCATTTTTTTTAATGTTATATTACTATTAGTGTTTTATTATTATTTTCGGATATTTGCAGTGATCGCCGGACTCGGTGCCGAAGGTGAAGAAGCGATGGAAGGCACGGACGTGAGCGCAGAGGGTGCGGAGGGCGCGGAGGGTGTGGAGGGCGCCGTGGAGGCCGGCGACGCGCCCGGCGCGTGCGGCGCCGGCAACGGCACGTGGTGGTGGGGCTGCAACGCGTGCCGCTGCGTTGGCGGCGCGCCCGCCTGCACGCGCCTGTGGTGCGGCCTGCCCGACTGCCTCGCGCCCGCCGCCCTGCCGTGCCGCACGGATGAGGTAATCAATTGCTGCAATATCCAAATTCGTATAGTAGGTGGATAGTTGTAGCATGTAAATAAAATATTTTACAATTTAGCAACCAGAAAGATTTTCTGAAAATGACAACAGTTTACATCCATTGGCATGTGATACCTTTGAATAATAATAATTACCGAAAACAAACTTAGAGTAATAAAAAAGGAATGGTTTTAGTATGCTGGTCAAATTGTATGAGGTAAAAGAAAAATTATCAAAAAAATTTTACAAAATCTGTTAAGTTAAATTTCATTTCATTCATAGAAATCTCAATTCAAATTTCAGGAAAATATTCACATCGATCTACAGCAAAATCAGTGTATTTTGCTGTAGATTAATTGATGGATAGATTTGATTTTAGAATTGTTCTTTATTTTTAAATGACTTTCTTACCCAATGGACAATTCGTAAAATTTTAGAACGGACACTATTTGTCGACCGTACTGTATCTTTATTTTTACATCTGCTTATAAAAATGATTATTTTTAAGGTGTGCGTTCCTGCCGCTCCGTCACTTTGTCTGAGAGCTCCATGCTCGCCCGTCGGGGAGTGCCGGCGCGTGTCGGGGCGCCGCGTGGAGCCGCCCGCGCTGCCCGCGCCCTCCGCGTGCTGGCCTGGCGCGCGCACGCCCCCGCCGCCGGGCTGCGCGCGCGCCTCCCTGCGCCTTGCGCGGGAGCGCCTGGCGCGCGGCGCGCACGTGGAGCGCGCCTGCGTGGCGCTGCGCCGCGCCCTCGCCGCCGCGCTCGCTGACCGCGCGCCGCCTGCACCTCCGCTCACGCTGCTGTGCGACCTCGCACCTGACGATGATGATGCACTCGATTTGGCGTTGGTGAGTGATTCTAATCCATATTTGCTTAAAAATTAGCTTCACGCTGTAGCCCGCACATAGCAGGGTAGGCAGAGGGATCCTAGTGTTAAGACACTCCGTTCCCTACATTCCGCCGAGTTCTGGAGGCATTGCGTGTTGAGTGGCGGAACTCAATGCCGCATAAATATATTTAAAAAATTGATTGACTATATTTTAATCCAAAATGTCGTATTCAAAATGTCGTACAGTGGGCGGGCGAGGAGGAAGATGCAGAAGGTGTGAGTGCGCTGGCGGCGGCGGTGCGCGCCCTCAGTGAGCTCGTGTCTCGGCGCCGCCTCGCGCACCACCCGTTGCTGGCGGCGGCGCTGCGCCTGCGCGTGGAGCACGGCGCGCCGCCCGCGCCGGCGGAGGCGGCGGGCACGGGTGGCGCGCTGCTGGGCGCGCTGGCGGGCGGTGCGCTGCTGCTGCTGGGTGGCGCGGCGGGCGCGGCGCTGCTCGTGCGGCGGAGGCGCGCGGCGGCCGTGGCGGCGGAGGAGCGCTCGCGGCGGCGCGACGAGGAGAAGTCGAACAACCTGCAGAACGAGGAGAACCTGCGGCGTTTCGCCAACCCGCTACGCGAGGAGGAGCTGCCGCGCGCGCACTCGCTGTACAAGGCACAGAACGCAGACGCGCGCAACAACACGCCGCCGCGCGACAAGGAGCTCACGAAGCGCGCGCTACCGCCACCCGAGCCGCCACCCGCGCGCCTCGCTCCGCCTGAGCGCCTCACCGTGCTGGTGTAGCACCGTGCTGGTGTAGCACCGTGCCGGAGTAGCACGGTGCCAGTGTGATACTAGTGTAGCGTAGTGCTTGCAGTCGAGCGACCGTCGCCGCCTTATTTATTACGTTGTAGAATGATCGTGTTTTGTAAATATGTATTTTTGTAAATAATGTTAAAAAGAGTGATGTAATTTGAAAGAAATAACTTAGTATTTCTTACTGAAAAGTTGATCGAAAGGATTTTATATTTGTAAAAAAGGTTGTAAAATTAGAAAAAAAAGAATTGTAATAAAGTACTACAAAATTAATATATTTATCATTTGTCGCGATCCTCCACTATATAGCACACCTAGATCTAAACTGAGACAACTCAAAAAACTTTATTTTTCAGGAGAAGAAAAAATGTATATGGGGAATTGTTATTAACATTTACTTTTTATTTAATATATGTATATCGTTTATATGTATATTATCACAATATTCTAATTTATTTATCATGTCATATTTTTATATACATAAATACAATACATTATTATGTATTATTTAATATAGTTTGTATACTTTATAGTAAGTATTAATATTAAGTCGAGTCTGCGGAATTACTTGGAATCCAAACTAAACTAATATCTAAGCTCTTTAGATAACATGAGTAAAATTCTTCTTGAATCTTCAAAACAACTGAAGATCTTAATTTATTATGAAACGGGTTAGGTTTTAACGCCATTAAGCAAATTAGTGAGTTAGTGAACATGATTGCTTCTAATAAAGCAACAGCTTCACCTGTAAACACAAAAGACTCGGGAGGACATTATAATTCCAAAATAATTTTGAATTTTGAGATTCAACTAGCTGCACCAACACAGCTTTCTTTAGAAAGCTTCGATGCATCAGTGAAGATGTGAAGATTAATTATATCTTGAAACTTGATGTTGGTGACTTGGTGCTCTTGGTCAAACCCAGATCTGTTGTGAGAATGAAAGCGAAGTCTTGTACGGTGTATTGGATATGATACATTGTATTGTATATACAGCGTACATTGGATATGATGGAGAGCAGGACAAATGGTGTGAAAGATTGGTAAATTTAAGGAAACTATTAAGTAAATATAGTAAGAGTTTGTCACGAGCGATGAGGTCGGATAATTCAGATACCTTAGACCATAAAGGTCATAAAGAGAGCTGTAACATTTTGTCCAGAAATCAGACATTTATTGACGGCAGATAGGAAGTGGACGGTTAACAAACTTTACCTGCAATGCGTTAGCGGGAGTAGACCTCATTGCACCTAGAATAATTTGGAGACATTCATATTGAATTTGATTAAGTTTTTCTAATGCTGCTTTATTAAAGAGGTCTAAAACAAATAAACCATAGTCAATATGACTACGAATTATTGCTTGGTACAATACTTTTAGAGTGTAAGATTGTACACCCCATCACACACCAGACAGCTCTTAAAGCATTTATCCTCTTTTTACATTTTCTGCTGAGATACTCAGCATCAGCAATTCCGTTCAGTCGTTTGTCGAGAATTATACCTAAAAACTTATATTTCCGAAGAATGGATGGAAACATTATCATACAAAATATTAAGATTTGGATGTATTCTCTTTTTAGTAAATACCACCTTGATATTTAGCTACTGACAATGCCAGATCAAAAAGCCATTGCTTAAGATAAAAGCAGTGCAAAGCAGTATATAAACGATAATTTATTCTCCACAGATTTTGATCTATAATAGAGGACGATATCATCAACGTACTGAACTATGTTACAAAAGTTATTGACAGACAGTTCGAAGTCATGAGTATATAAATTGTATAATAGAGGACTCAAAACTTAACCTTGAGGAAGACCTTTCCAGACAAGTGTGGTAGGTACAGTAAGAAGCGGGTGCTTAACAGATACCGTTCCTTTTAACATTTTTAAAATGTTATTCCACACTTAACAAAAAAAAGTTTCTTTCACCTCCAAAGGTTTGAATTGAAAATCAAATGTGCAGGTCGACGACATCGTTGGGTGGATGTGGCACATTTGACAGACAAGAAACTAAAAAAAATATTTAGCAGATATAGCTTAGGTATTTTCAAGAGATATTCACATGGAATTCGGTATAGAAAAATGTAAAACATTCTCATTTAGTAAAGGAAAACTACAATTAAAAAACTATGTTTTAAATACAGGAGAAACGATAGAATCATTAGATCATAACAGCTTATATAAATATTTAGGATTTCAACAAGATTGTCAGCCAAAAAAATACAAAAATAGAACTTACTCATCTTAATTCCGGCAACATTATAAAAGCCATTAATTCTTTTGCTATTCCAATACTCACATACTCTTTTGATATAATAACGTGGTCGCGAACTGATTTAATAAAATTGCAACGAATTATAAATACTACTATGACAAAGCAACGTAAACATCATCCACGATCATGTATACAACGGCTTACTCTCCCCAGGGAAGAAGGAGGCAGGGGTATTATTGATATTATCAATTTACATAACAGCCAAATCACATCATTAAGAAATTCTTTTTACGTACAATCAGAGGATTCAATTTTGCACTATTTCATACTAACAGCTGACAAACACTTCACACCACTTAATGATAGATAAACAAATCAATGAAAATATAAGTCTAAATAGTGATAAAATAATGGAATGGAACCAGAAGTCTCTGCACGGGAGACATCGCCATGACTTGCAGCAACCACATGTCGACTTAATTGCGTCAAACGCTTGGCTGAAGCGAGGTGATCTTTTCCCTGAGACAGAAGGTTTTATTCTTGCTGTACAAGATCAAGTAGTAGAGGCAAAGAATTATTTAAAATATATAATCCGAAAATCAAAAATTTTAGATACCTGCAGATATTGCCACAGTAGCTCAGAAACAATACAGCATATAACCGGCGCCTGTAAGTCTATAGCCCAGAGTGACTATAAACATCGGCACGATCAAGTAGCGGCCATTATACATCAAAATTTAGCGTTCCAATACAATTTTATAACCGAAAAAGTACCATATTATAAATATCAACCACAACAAGTTTTAGAAAATGATAACTATAGAATATACTGGGATAGAACAATAGTAACCGATAAAACGATATATTATAACCGACCAGATCTTACAATTTTTGACAAAACTCGTAATTCTATTTATTTTATCGATATTTCTATTTGCAACACACACCATTTAGAATCAACATATACTGAAAAATTAACAAAGTATACAGATCTTGCTATTGAGGTCAAGACACAGTGGAAAGTTACCACAACATAAACAATTCCTATAGTTCTGTCCACCACGGGCGTTCGACCTTACGCTCTACACCAAAGTCTTAATACACTTCAAATAGCTTTTTCATACATTCTTTTACAGAAAACAGTAATTTTAAACACTTGTCGAATAGTGCGTAATTTTTTGTCTCAAACTTGAACCCTACAACCCCTCAATTAGTACATTCAAAACTTAATATAACTTTTCAATTTTTTATTCTAACTATGCAATTGGCTAGGCCCGTGCTTAGTTTTTTCATAACCTTCGTGTTCGAAGAAATTTTAAAATAAAATAAAAATAATAATAATAACTCTTTATTGTACACCCAAGAAACGATACAGAAATAAATTAAAAATAAAATATAAATGTACAAAAGGCGGCCTTATTGCTTAATAGCAATCCCTGCCAGGCAACCTTAAGGCAGAGGAAATAGCAAGTTAAGATAGGGATAGGGTGCAAATAGTATAGATTTACGGCCTTATTCATAAAAAATCCTTATAGAACGCTTAAAACGTTCATTAGTTAAAATGTTCTATAAGTTTATCAGGCTCTACAATCTTAGTACAACGAGACTGGAAACTTTTGACGTATAATATTATTAAATTCAGAAGTATATGTGTTATGAAGAGTTTAGACCATTATAGATATTTTTTTTATTTTGTAGCATTATATTTACATAAGTTCGCCAACTGAGGTTCAGAGGTCGCTTTGGAATTGAATATTTCAATTAACGTCAATAGATGTCGCTACAAGTTGAAGATGAGCAATAATATTAAATTTATTTATTAACTTCACATATTTATAATAGTTAATATAAAATATATATATTTACCACAAATAAATTAATATTAGGCTCGTAAAGTAATCAATTCTTCACTATCTGTGGTAGTTTACGCCGAATGACTGCACTCTATGGTACTCTATTATAGTCTATTTATATGGAAGTTTCAAATTCAAAATATCTATTGATGCTGTTGTTACTTGTTGACTTCGGTATTCAATTACGGTATTTTTAATTTTTGTAATAGTTAATGCATTTTTCCGTTGAGTTGAGCTCAGATGCCTCCGGTAAATTCATTTTCCTATTATTATTACAACTGTATTTGGAATCATTTGTGCTGTACGAAATTGTGTGTATTGGAAGGATTACATTCTTTAGTGCATATAATGTCTTTAGACAAACAGTGCTGTGTTCGTGGGTGCAAGGAGAGTCGAGGTATTGTTGATTATAATAATAGATATGTATATGTTGTATAATTGTACATTATTATTCATATAATTAAAAATGTAAATACAAAAAGCAAAACACGTAAAATATGTTCTGTGGCTTGTCTGCCTTAGTTTATCTCAAATTATTATATGTAACAATTTTTTTATTATTATTATTATTATATATAATAAAAGTAATAACTGGGTAAGCAAATAACTCTATTTTCTATTTATACTACGTGCTTGTATCGGACGTAGAATTTTCTACCTTTAGTATTTTCTAGGTCCGAAACAAGCACGTAGTAACAGTCAGTTTTCACATTTACTATTTATATCTTATATTTAATAATCATTATTCTATGTGTGGCTGTTATTGTTTCGATTTATTTATTTGTTTCGATATATATATGTATTGAATGTTCTGAATTCAAAGGTTAACCCTAGTTCCATATTTTGCTATTAGTTTTAAAACATTATCAAAATATAACATAAAGTTATCGCAATTTGTAATATTTATTAATATATTAATTTCAGATCTTCAAATATTGATAGACTAGAGAAAAGGACATTCTTCAACTACTTTCAGTTATGTTATGGAGATTCAAGTAAATGGAATAACTTATTATATTTTTACACATACAACTGTAAACTAAGCTGTAAAATATTCCTCCTTAAATATTGATAAAATTAACAAATATTTTTAAGTAAGTAAGTTTAAATAATTTCGCTGGCATTTTGTTGTTCCAGAGCAGATTGTCCATAATTTTTAAAGTTAATTAATTTACTTGTTTATAGTATGTTTAGTTAAGTAATAAACAAGTAAAATTTTAAGCTATCACTGTTTTACAAATATTACTTGCAATTAATTATAAATAAAGCTTATCTTTATGTATAATCTGTATATGTAATAATTAAATATTAATTAAGCCTTATTATTGTTTTTAGTTGAGTTGCTTATTAAATTACAATGGTGTAACAAGAAGGAAAAGGGACATTGTTTTACAATAAAAGAATAAATAGCTTTATTGTCCATTTTTAATCATATTCCAAAGGCCCACATATTATTTGGATCAATATTTATTTTATTTAATTCATAAAAGCTCAAGCCTGAATTCAATAAAAATATTTTTTTCCTAATCAAAGAAAACATCAGAAAGTATAAAAAAATAGTGATAAATTATGTGTATTACTTTTTGATGAAATTTCTTTGAAAGTCAGTGGAGCTCTCTTGATAGAGAGAAAAGATAAAAATATTGACTGTTTGTTAATTTCATTAAATTATAATTCAATAATGAAACAAATTAATAAAACAATAGTAAAACTGTTAAAGATTGTTCATTTAAAAAGTTGAAGAACTTGTAATAATTATTTTTTTAGTCAATTTATGTAATACTATGCTGAATGAAAATTAAAAATATATATTACATACATATCTTTAGTGTTGGCTCATTATAGCAGTAGTAAGAATCCAATATGAAATACCATAGTTTATCCCATTCTTAATCATGTAAAGTTTAAATAATTAACATTTTATTACTATCATTTTCAGATAAAGGAATTCTACCTCCAGAATGCAAAGAAACAGTGGACCTTTTATTATTTCTAGACAATATTTTTGACTCAATAAGGGGCAGTAAAACTAAAAATTTTGCAGCCATACTCAAGTTGGTTAGTTGGTGGTTGGGGGAAAAGACTGAATGGAATTGAAACATTATTAATAAACAATATAAACTCAGTGTGGTTGCTACACTCTCTAGATCCTCTTGAATTTTTTTTTGGTGCAGTAAGGAGTCATGGGTGTCACAACAACAACCCTACTTGTGATCAGTTTGTGTTAATATTTGCAACACTTTTAATAAATAATTATAAACAGTGTAACAAGCATAGGTGAGAACTGTGAAAATGTCCATTGCACATTATTATATGTTCGAATCATCAATGACAATAGAGAAACTGTGTCGTCCACCTGCACATTTGATTTTCAATCTATATTTAATAATGAATGGACACCTTTGGAGGTGAAAGAAACCAATCCTCGTATTATAGAACCTCTGCAGTATTTGTGTGGATATTTTCTAAAAAAAAATATTTTTTTTAAATCATGCAGTCAATGTATGAGTTATTTAACTTCCAAAGATGAAATCGAATATATACAATATAGAGAATTTGCAGATCGACTCTGCACTCCTTGTTTAATAATTTGCCACAGGAGGAGACAGGAGAATAAGATATTTTGGGAGACTACCCCGGTACAATACTTTAATTGCCCTTGTTGTAAAGTCTGTGACACAAAGTGACATGCGAGGGAAAATTTCCCAAGGAAAGAAGGACCAGAGCTTATTCTTCCATTTGAAAGAAATGAAGAAAAGACGCACAAGCTTACTGCTGCCGATAACAGAATTAGCGGTGCCTTAGATGCATTGGTGAGACTGTGAAATAACAGAATAGTTGCACGTTTAGTAACACTGTGCAATGCTGACGAACGACGCTGATATACGGCAGCGAAACGTAGGTGTTGCAAAAGAAGAATGAAAGAAACGTAAGATATGTAATATTAAATCCCTCGTAACAAGTTATGTAAAATATCCTAAATTGTATGGGTTGCTGAAAATACACAATAAGACTAAACTGACTGTATCTTCAATAGTTAGCCAAGTCGGTACGCCGAGGTATAAGCTCAACATGCCATGGACTCTTACCATTTTGTTTGTGGGCTGAAAGATCTTAAGTTAGCTAACAGAGAAACCATACTCACATACTTCAATAGTGAATCTTACCCACGTTTATCTACCATTGACAAATCTTTATTTCAAAGAGCCCACCAATTCTGTGACGCTGTACACCTAGGGGACGAGCTTTGATGGGTGAAGAATGCCTTTCATCAGAGCAAGATGCCTACTTCCCTCCAGCGTTATCAGAAGACCCTCAGGAGAAAGACAACCGGGACTTCTATCATATGTAAAACAACTTTTGAAACAAACAGAATTGCAACATTTTAAGAGCATTGTAAGAGAAAAGCTTCCATTAAAACTATATTTAAGTCTAACAAGAAAGTAAATTCAATTCTTGAGACCAGTGAAACGTAATTTACCTCTGCAGTGTGTAGAGCTGTAAAAACTAGATAGTAACTGAGATTTAAAATAAATTGTTCAAAAAAGGGGAAGCATCGGTATTGGGGGAATGTTCGATGTCAAGAATGGACATGCATCGAAGTCAGCTGCGTCTGGGTAAAGAGCGGATAAACCTAACCAAAATATCGGGTCTTATAACCCTCCCAAACCCTCGCTCGGGAGAAAAGATACAGAGGTCACGAAAAAACATGGCGTTTGTAAAGAGATTGACGAGTGGTAACAGTTGATAAAATAAAACATACAGAGAGTAGAGCTGTTGGCGCTCTGATCTCCTGACTACCCCGCTAGTAACGAAATATTCTTTTAACTTGTACAATATTTCTTGCACTAGGTTTGTCAAGATTCTAGAGACAACACCGACTGCATAAGCAATATCAGGTCTTGTTCCAACCATTAAATATGGTAAAGCTCCTACTGCTTGTCTATAAGGAAAAATTTTATAAGTTTCATCTTTTCCTATCTCGTCTTCTGAAACATCCTTGATTGCTGGTGTCCCAACTTCCTTACAGTTAGTCATTCCAAATCTGTCTAAAATCTTTTTTGTGTAAGCAGTTTGATGTACCTTAATAGTTCCATTGTTACT
>DWMY01000386.1:0-27002 GCA_018249775.1 Heliconius hecalesia formosus
TCGCCGGCCAAAAGTGTAGCCGCCGTCCATGACACTGTACGATATCCCCGTATAGCTCTCACCGCTATGACCCGCTGCGCTTTCCGCAATTGGGTTTTATTGCAAGCGGTGAGAGCGTCGGCCCACATAGGTGCACCGTACAGTGCCATGGATCTCAACACACCGACATAAGCCGACATAGTGCAAGCCTAATTTTATCCGTAACTTTATTTTAACTACGTTAAAAAATAATTACAACCCAAAATCCTGATTGTTCTGGATTGACCCAACTCCCGATTAAATAAAAAAAATACTTTATAACTTTTTAATGAAAAGGATCCATATAAAAATAATATGTACATGGCATAAAGTTAATTATTACCTTTACAGCAATAAAATATTTTTAGTTATAATAATAATAATGCCTTTGCCGCAATTTGAAATTAAAATCGTAACCCGGCATTTTTTCTCATCGTTCTGCGCTGAGGAAAAACGTTGGGTTCTTCTTAATTCCTCTCCCTCGGTTGAGCACCAGTAGTGGTCTATCCGCCAAGGAAGTCATCTGTATATTGCACTGCTGGGTTCCAACATAACAAAGGTAAGTTTATGATTGATCTGGCTTTGGTTCTCGAATTTCATTGGTGCTTTGGCACGCTAATTAAATTTAATAGTGAGCTTGTGAACATCTTTGTTAAACGAGTTAAGGGATCGCAATGATATGTATTATGTGGCGTAATCACAACTTTCTATTGTTTTTATTTTCGGCAATATTTAAAATTTTGTGACTTTTTCTGATCACATATATGGCTCTGATTGCTATATTAAAAAAGACCAATGCTTTGATATTTTGCATTAATTGAAATATTAACATTTATCTGTTTTAAATATTTACTTAAATTTATATTTCCACAGACATTGGACAGGTTTTTGGATAAAGTCCCATCTATCGACTATGAAAATTTAATCATACTAAATATTTCTAAGGTAATTTTATATACAAAATGAAATTGACAAAAGTTTCTAATGTAGAAGAATTATTCGATTCCAACTCTGATGATTATTCAATTTTCTAAACTTCCAATACACCTTATTTCGAGAGAAGAGGGAAATAAGGTTAATGTTTAAGTCATACAGGAATTCATTTTTTTTGTTCTTTTCTGTAGTTACTGTGAAATTTTGTATAAAAATAATTTACGAATAATATTTTAGATAAAAATTTCTAAAAAGGTGATTATTACACATGTTTATTATTGGCTTCTTTAATTATCATATTCAAGTAAATGTTTGTTTTATCTATTTTAGTAACTGCTTTTTCAATGATTTTACCATTTATGATCGCTCTGGCACCAATTATAAGTGCTGTGGTTACATTTTTTTTCAAACTTAAATATTTCTATTTGATGTTTGTATAAATCGAACCTATACTATTTGAACCTCACTCTTTTAAATACGATATAAAAGTCCCATTAAATATCAATATTTAATAAGCACTATAGGGATCACACGAATACGCCCGTTTTGGAGATTGACCCCTTTACAACAGGTTCCCAGGTTCCTCCTGCATACTGTAACGGAATACAGCAAGAAGCTAAAAAAAAACAATACGATAAACTGTTTTCAATTCTCACGACATGACGTCCGTTAGCCTATATACCTACATACATATAATATGCCTGTAAGTCGAATGAGGAAATGTCCTTTATAACGATTTATTACTTGTAATAAGATAATTGAAGGTGTCACGAATGTCTTGTACTTAGTTTATTTTTTGTCTCATCTTAATATAATGTTGTACGTTTGTATGTATGTGTATGGGTGTACATGTGTGAGTATTTTGTTGATATAACGAAGAAGTAATTGTAATTATAAATGATTACAGCTCCACGCCTTATCTCGCACACAGCAGGGTATAGAGGGAATATAGTGTTAAGACACTCCGTTCCCCACTTTTTTCGAGGCCTTGCGTTTTGAATGGCGGAACTCAACGCTGGGCTTTTGCATTGATGTCGGAGCGAAGAAAGTGATAATATTAATAAATGATAATTAATTCTCTTGATCGAACCCACAACCGTCGCGTTACCCTTGTGCCTCTGCCCCTCGACGGCCTTGAGAACTAATTGAGTTGTAAAAATAAATTTAACTCAAACGTGAATGTAGCTTTTTAATTTAATTTTATTTAAAGTTTACACACTCTGCTCTGGAGAACTCGTTAGGAACTTGAGTCTAGTTCTAACTTTTCCTAAGCAACAGCTGACCATGAAAGAAAATGATAGTTATTGTATTATGTATATATTGGTATCTTAACATATTGAATATTATTATATTAATTTAATTTTATTATTGTATTAATTTAAATATTTCTGAGCATAAAGAGAGAAGTAAGCACAAATAATTTATAAATCCCTTTTTATTAAGAGAGTTAGAGACATTTTTGAGTAAGTCCCATCCATAAATCAAGTGAGGCTCGAAAAGAGGGTAGAGGGTTAGGCGAAAATCACGATGCATCACAAAAGCGGGGGAGGGTTTGAAGTAAGGTATCACGTGTAATACGTATTAAGAAAACATAAAAATTTGAACGTAACGTTACTTAAACCCGCTCCTCTTTGGAACCCGTCCAAGGGCTCTGACTAACTAAGCTATATGTTCTCATAGACCTACGTCGAATGTCTTATACGCTTGTTACAATTTAGTTCTTGCCTATCCTGCCAAACGATGTCCTCCCCACAGAGATACTAACAACATAAAGAAGTCATAACAAGTGCATAAGAATTTCGACGAACAGGACACTCCCCATGATAGATGCGGTAGAGAACGCACAGCGAGGAGACATTTCTACGCAAATCCAATGTGTCAAGCCCTACACAGATCACTGCGTCCCCAGCGATTCCAGAACCTGGGCCCTATATAGAACCAATCGATGTTTTGACGTACTGTCTCGTTTTGTTCATGACCTCCAGTTTCTTTGAGGCCAACTTGGTCTTGCTTTTCAGTTGATCGCGATACCGATATTTTTTGGAGTTAACGCGCAAACTTGTGTTTTCTTGGTATTGAATTGAACCAAGTTCCTTTCACTCCATGAGGAAACATTCCCGAGGTATGCCTTAACTGAAGACACAAGTTTATTTCAGCACTGATACATATTGCTGATCAGTTCGTTGATAAACTACTTTTAAACTAAATATTTTTTTAGTTTAACTGTGTATTGTGTGACATACGGACGGACAGACATATTATTTTCGAGGGTTTCGTATTTAAAAGTAAAAAACGGAGTCCTCATATTATAAAATTTTTATTGTAGTTTATTTCATAAAAAAATAGTGCATACGCCTGCAAACTTAAGTTTGTTAACTTTTATAAGTTATACTACCCGTTGTTCAACAATCCTGAAATTGGTAGAGAACTCTGGGTGGGCGAGTCCGATTTACATTTGACCGATTTTTGTCGCGGAACTCCAAAAACTTGAAGACACTGAATATTATTACTTTATATTTTTAATAAAGCTTTATAGCAATCTATATTAGATTAGATATTAGATATTATTAGATTATTATATTAGATTGCAGGTATGCTTACAAAATAGTATTGTTCAAGTACATAAGCTTATCATATACGGAAGCACTGAAAAGATTTTAAATTTTTATATCTATGTTTTTTAAGTAACATATAACTTTATGATGACATACGGTGACAGCATTTGCATTATTGAAAAAACGTGTTGTGTACTCTGCTATACACACGACTTAATTTTGTTACAACAAACTAACATACTAACTTTTTTGAGACCAGTCGTGGCGCTGAGGCACAAAGTGTGACTGCAAAATTGACTAGCTGTGGGTTCGATCCCTACTCGAGGAGATGAAATATTTCAAATGAGCCTCCAGAACTTGGCGTAAAGTGGGGAACGGTGTGTCTTAACACTAGGTTCCCTCTACCCGCCCTGCTGTGTGCGGGATACAGGTTGAAGCTGATTTAATTTAATTTTAATTTAACTTACTAACTAATAAATACTTAATGTATTTGAAGTTTACTTCTATCTTTTACAACATTTTTTTGTCATAGAATTCTATTCCTAAATTAAACACATACAAACAACATATAGTGTTATTACATTACCGCCATATGGGGATGATCATCAAAAAACTAGTTTAAATTGTTGTAGCTATAGTTATATTAGTTTCGATGAGAGGGTGCAAGTGAAAGCGAAACAATACTGGTAGGTGCTCAGCGATTTATTGTTTTTAATAATAACGCGAACCGTCACAAAGAGAACAAAACCAAGTGAACGAAGAGTGGGTGTGTGTAAAATTTTGGATTCGGCAATTAAATTTAATAATTCTTTTTTTTTAATCATTATTTGTTATTTTTTGACAGTATTAAAACTATAATATACCTATAATAGTTAGTTAAAAATGTTAGATCTTAGAGAACAAAATATTAGCAACAATATTTATATAATAGAATATTCTAAACAATACCGATTTGAGCTCAAGGGAACGCGGTTTTTTGAAAGGCCTGCATATGGACACATGTTCACACGTATGGACACATGCCCCCATTAGATAGTATAAAAACGTTTTTCTGTGACACATTGGCCGGAATCCATCTCTGAGTAAAGATAGGTAATTAGCAAGAGCTGGTCACCGAATAATGCGTAGGAACCGGAGAAAATAATAATAATTTTGGATGGACTGAGTACCTACCTACTGGCTACTGAATGAGATAACGATATAATGATGTAGGTTCGGGGAAACTGGATATATTTCATATTTTTATTTTCGCGCTTTTTTATCGAGGCAAAGTGCGGCGTTGAGTTCCGTCACTCAATACGTAATGCCTACAGAATTTGGCAGAAAGTTAGGATTGGAAGTGTTTTAACACTGCATTCCCAGGTTTACTCTGCCAAGCCTGCTATGTGCGTGAAGCTAATAAAAAAAACGATATAAAATTAAAAATTAAAAAAAAATGAACTTCACGCTTTATCCCGCACACAGCAGGGTAGGCAGAGGCAGGCAGAGTATAAACTATATTAAAATGAGATATAATAACAACATCATATAATATATATAAATATTTATAATCTTATCCACCGATTCACACTTTCACGGCTGCTATTGGAAGTTCCGCTGAAACATTCCGTCCGCAATATAAATGTGCATACAGAGCTTATCAGCTAACTATCCCTTGCGGGAATATAGCACTTATTAGTGAGGGGTAAGTATAATTTTTTTTTATATTTAGCTCAATTTAGAACGTTTAATTGTTTATTGTATGATTTAAGCTCTGTTTGTTTACTTAATTCTTTGCCTAATGTATATCTATTTATTATTTTTTTATTTAAAACAAGTATAAATTATAAAAATATATGACCACCTCGTAGACATAAATATATAAGACGTAACTACTCATAGATATATCATTTCGTCACATTTTTTAAATACACATTTTCATATATAATGGTCGTAGATAGAAACTACCGAAAATTAAAAAGTTGCTAAACAAAATTTTATTCAGTTCAAATAAAAGAAAGAATCGCCCTTATTGTTATGTAATAACGTGAAAATATTAAATGATGAAATTTCAACGCGTAAATAGGATTAAAAAACCTCCAATATGACTGACATAGTCAGAGAGTCTATGTAGTGTTCATGTAGGGTAGTAGGGTGGATTTTCCAAACGGAATAAAATAGGTTTTAAAAGTTAACGCGTTTCTTAACAAAATATAGGTAACTATTCACCATGACAAAATATTTCAGAGCCAAAGTCGAAAACCACGTGGCCGAGAACGAGTTAATCACAAAGTCCAGTCTACTAAATACATACATATGTATGTGCATCTATACATATATTATAAATTCGACAGTAACTCTGTCTGTCTGTGTAGCAATCAGGGCCAAACCGGTGATCTGATTGTAATAAAATTTCATATTAAGATATTTGAGAGTCTTGGGATGGTCATAGGTCACTTTTTACCTCATATTTGTAATTTTCTCGATATATATTAAAAAATCTTTTAATTTGACATGCAATTTATTCTGCCATGTTAATTACAACCGTCGCTAAGGAACAAGGAATTTTCTTGTTTCAACAAAAGATTGCCCAAAATGGGTTACCAGAACTCTTAAAATGACAATATTTGTATAAAACATTATAAAGATATGTTTTATACAAATATTGTCCTTTAAAAAATCTTTTAAAAATTCTACGATAGTATAGATAATTGCGGCAGAAGCATTATTATTATAACTAAAAATATTTTATTGCTATAAAAATAACTATTCATTATGCCATGTAAATATTTTTTTTGATGTGGATCCTTCTCATTAAAATATTATAAGGTATTTTTTCATTTAATCGGGAGTTGGGTCAACCCAAAGCAATCAGGGTTTTTTGGAGATTTTCTTGGTGTGAAGTAAGTTTCGGCCCTGCGCGGCATCGGCATAATATTATTTAAGTATTGAGGAAAGAACGGTTGGTTATTTCAGTTCAGTTATCAAACAACGTAAAACAACGATATACGTTGTTTTACAGTTAACAAATCATAATTTAATTTTTTTAGGATTTTATATGAAATTGCTCGCAAAAATTATCGTATTTAAAGTAGAAAAGAGTTTAGTTATTTCATATACTATCTATGTTCCCGGGTAATCAAATAATTCATAATTTTGATATAATAATTATGTCAACTGACAGACGAATGCCACCTCAGTCTACCCGTGACCACGGACTACTGCAAAGTGTTCGAAACGTCAGGTTTCCAAAAATGTATAATACAAATACCAAAAATGTATAAACAAATATACACCATTAATCCGGTTAAAATAGTTTCATTTAAAATGTGTAACAACCGTGAAAATCAAAGAACTTATTATATTGTAATCCTTTGAAAAATTTAAATAACCTCGGCGACAGCATATATTGTCGCATAGCATTATCCATTTTTTACTGTTTTATAGATTATAGATTTCATGTTATTTTTAATTTTAATACTTTAAATATTATTATAAACTAAACATTTTATTATTAATAAAATAAACATTTTATTTTGATAATATTTATAATATAGCTGGTTTTGCTTAGTTTTTTTAATTCGTTCTTATTATTTTTGTTCATTTTAATTAGTTAGGTATTTTTTCTAATAATAAGAATTTTCTCTACTTATTATCCCTTTTCGGCTTATTTTGATTATAGGCTTATATTTTCTTACCAATCCTATTAAAAACTGAAAATAATTTTATAAATATGTTTAATAAATATTCGTATAGTTCAAGCGGGCGAAGTCGCATCCGAGTCCGCTTGTACGTATATAATTTTAAAATTACAATTTATCGGTACAGTAATAATTATTTATCAATATTTCTTTCTCAAAAACTTTAGTAAAATTAAAAAAGAAACACCAATTAGATCGTATACCAACTTGATGTTGTCGTTCAACATCTAACAAGACTTTAACTCTATTTTAATCAATGCACTGTCATTGCACTGCACGGATGCACCGCAAAGTAAATGGTTTGTAGAACAACAGCGGTCTACGGTACCACAGACGTGATTTCAAAGAAGTACTTAGGTACAGCTCGCACCGATGTAAGCTGTATTAATTAACTAAATGTTTGTCAGCTGTCTAATATGTTTAAGAAATTCTTTTGCATCGTTCGTTTTCTTTTATTATCATAACTTTTTTTAAAATTTGTGTTTGATTTTTTTTTAAATCAGTTTTATAGTAAAAAAATACCATTAATTCACAGTAGGTAAGTGTTATAGTTGATGAGAATTCAGTGTTTTATTTTTATAGTTAGTTTAATAGTTTATTTGGTGGCCACAAGCAATAATTATATATATCATTATAATTATATTATAGGCAATACAAGTTTTGACAGCTTAACAGAGAGATGAGCCTCAAATAGCTGCAGGTACATAAAAACGATGCGAAAAAAATAAATAGTCCAGTAACATTTTGCTTACGAAACATTCATTTCATTCTAAATACAAATTATTTAGAATGCTATTATTTTAACCGAAAAACGAAAGAAAATAGAAAATATATAAGTAAAAATGTAATAAAGGTTGCGCGAGGCGCTTCCCGCCCTCGTACCTGAACCAGTTAGGAACAACAAGTTTCAACAAGTGTTAAATGACAAAAAAAACAAAATGATATAATTTTAGTTAGATCTTGTCATTAGATCTCTCCAAACAGCTACTAGTACCAACCTAACTAACCACACAGTGGTACAAACGTCGTTAATACTCACTCCAATCATCCGTTTTACTACTTAGATTAAAATCTATACTTAGTATAATAAAATCGTAACAGATTGATGTCTTTACATGAAATATATATAATACGAAATGTAATTGGTGGAATTTAATAACGTAATAGTACCAAAAACGATATATTCTTTTTGTTTGTTTTGTCTGTGCGTTTCACGTTGATGTCAGTATTTTTGGTAAAACTCCCTTAATATACAGCATTTGTTTAATTTTAATTGGTTTATAAATAAAACAAATATTCCAATGTACTTTACAATGTTGTTTATGAAAATTTATATAAATAACTTTGCTTTTTTTAATATGTATATTTTTTGTATTGACCGAAATTTTATTTTTTAATATAGGTAGTATCTATATACTATTTGTAAAATTATAGATTAGTAAAATAAACAATACGTAGATCGAGCGGGCGAAGCCGCGAGCGGACCGCTATTGGTAAATATAACAATTCTTCGCCATACATATTTCATATTTTTTTGTACCTACATAGTACTTTTTATTACGATTTGTATTGTACATAAAGATGAAAGTTTATATAAGATAAACTTTTAATACTCCTCTGTTCAAGCACTGTGAATCGTCATTACCGTAGCTCTTCGCAAACAGTCACTTAACCCATTTAGCAAATGAGTCGTTGAAATATGATTACGGCTTGCCTTTTATTTTCCGACAAGACAACGACATTGTTTTGTCTTTAAAGGAAAAGAAACGGATTTGTGGCTCCCGTGCCACCCGGTAATTGAATTATATCATCGATTTTCCATTAAAATGCTTTATGGAATGAAATGTTAAAGTCTAGGTGGGGCGGCTGGGGAGCTTGCAGTCGGACTCCCGGTGGGAACGTTTGTGAGCGCCTTGTTTTTGTGTGTGGTGCACGTGTTATTATTGATGTTCTATTATAGAGCGACCCTCGACTTCTCTTCATTGTTAACTTATTTATATGTAAACAAATTTTCGTTAATATTCAAAAATTTTATATTTTTGTGCCTAAATTTTATGTCAGATTCCTACTTTTTAGATTTTTTTTTCATAGAAACACAGCTTGATAAGTTCGCTGTTAAATCGATATCATGAATAAATAGATGATGATATTTGTTTCACATACTATATAACAGCTGAACTTTTTTTGCATAATAATTAGGCCTACTTATAATGTTTACGTGTTTTGTAGAACATTTAAATATTTCTACTGTATGAAACATTTACTAATAAAGCAATATTATATATTTGGTCGTTAATATTTCATTTTTCAATTTGCAATTCAAAGTAAAAAAAAAAAATGAATTAAACATTATGTGTGTTTGTTTATTAGATTGCACGCCTTCACCAGCACCATTCCCTATTTAACTGTCCAGTATTTAAATATAGAATTCAATTTTGCATCTGATGTAAAAATGATATAAAACAGTGTTTCCATATATTTTATACATGCTGCTACCTATACGATTTTTATACAGATATTCATAATTAATAAGGATATGCTTATATAGCTCACAACGTATCTAACGCAATTTAATTTAATTGGGTAAAGAATATCGTTTAGAATAAAAAATGTATTACTATGGGTTATCCTTAAAAGGTAGTCATATGCTATTGTGAACTTTTTTGCATAATAAGTTATACAACTTAGCATTTGATTATTTACCGTAGTGTTTAGCCAATGTTTGCAACATAAGCACACACACACATATATATATATATATATATATAGTGATTTTTTCGGTTTTGGTTTTATAAATATGCAGGCTTAAGCCAATGTAAAATGATTAGCGGGGACTCCAATCTTTTCTATTTGTGAAAAACATATTAATATCCGTTGCGTAGTTTGAAAGTACTGTTCGTGCGTACTACATGCGTACTGTTTGCGATGCATGATCTGACCTAAAAAGATTTACTTTTCTTTTTAGGCAAATTTCCCTTTAAATTTAGTATCTATTTGCTTAGTATCTATTTCAATTTGCTAAAACGTTAGTTTTTTCAAGGGTCTTACCACTAGACTCCATCTGCCTATAGCGTGAAGCTGATTTATTTTGATTTTCGATAATTCTATTATTGATAGGTATCTATATTTAGAGACGTAATGGCCAATCGTATAAATCAGTTAATATTGATTTTAAACTTTTTTAAGTGGTAACATCTTATAAGTAGGTTCACGCACTAAAATATATGACTCATTGTCACGTTCCGCCTTAGTCAAGCGAGTAAGCGAGAGCACGGAACAGATATAACATAGAAGCGATAGAGAGGCTAGATCGGCCGAAGCGTTGTTACTTTTAATTAATCTTTATAATTTAAGTAAAAAAATATTTGTAATAACGAGTGCAAATAAATTATATTAAACAAAATAAATAATAATTCAATTCAATTCATAATTTTCCAAGTAAAATTATAGTTCGTAAACCGACTTTACGGACAACCAGTTTATTATGTTTTTCTAATATTTCACATTGACTTGGTGTATATTTATTACTAAAACTTAAATAAATTGTTATAGCGCCTAAATTGTGTGTTTTAATGCAGATTTTAAAATTAAGAAAAACTTATTCCTTTAATAAAAGTTATGCAAATGTACCTAACAGTCTACAAGAGAATCCGTTTCCTGGCGGCGCTTTTCAAGTGCTCAACGATACTTGGAAAACACGACGACGGGCAATTACGTCTCTTCATAAATATACTGGACAAATATTAGTTTCACAAGCTTTATAATTTTCGTTATTACTCATTTTACACTTATACCATTTTATTTTGAGTTTTAATATCAAATAATTTGTAGGTATATGTGTAACAATGTACGCGATGGTTGTGGGTTCGATGTCGTTTGGAGGAATGTTGGTCTGTAAAAATATTTCCAGTTTCAATTAGTTACACAAGTTTCGCTTTAATTACATAATTTTTACTTTTTTTTTGTAGCTTCACGCTGTATCCGCACATGGCGGAGTAGGCAGAGGAAAATTGGGAACTTAGTGTTAAGACACTACTTTCCCATTAAAAAAAAACCCACTTTCCGCCGACTTCTGGACGCATTGAATGTTGAATGGCGAAACTCACCGTAGCGCTTTGCCTCTTTACCAGAGCGAGGAAATGAAAATATTAAATATTGCATTTCCTCGAGTGGGAACCAATCGAAGCCACAACCTGTCGCGCTTACAGTCGCACTCTGGTGCCCTTGCTTCCTGTATGGTTTTATTTTATCAAAAACACTAATATAATGTTTAATATTCGGAAAAATCAAACATCCTATTTTATTCAATCAAAATTATTGATAATTAAAAATAAATTTTGTAAGTATTGAAAGATTATATACTATTTCATTTCTGATAACTATAAATAAAATACAAAATTATTATAACAAACGATTTCTCAGTAGGTATTCGATTGAATTATAGAAAAGTACAGATATATATTTAGTCTCGTTTTCCTCCACTCTCTGTAGATATGGTGCTCCGTCTAACCGTGGCCAAGAATAACTATGAAATATTGAAACGTCATGCGGAAGTACTGTAAAAATTTAGACTACAATAAATTTTCTATTCTTAAATAAGCAAGTAAATTTTCTTACAAAAGTTGTTAACATTAATATTTTGGTAGTACATTAAGATTGGCCCATATGTCGCTGTCGTCGATGCATTTTTTTATATTCCATTAGTAACCAGTAAATTGAACAATAACAATATAAAAAAATTACATTTAAAAAATTAATAACTATGCTAAGATTAATATCTAGAGGCCGTCGTGGCGCAGTGACAGCGTGTAATTGTATACGCGACGGTTGTGGGTTTGATTCCCATGCGGGGGAATGAATTATTATTTATTAATATCTTCATTTCTTCGCTCTGTTAACAAGGCAAATCGGGATTTATTGACCTTATATGTAGGTAATTAAAAGAGTTGAGAACAGACTTGTAATGTAAATATACACAACGTTTTCCAAAATTCACTAAAATTTAATAAACCGATGTGATCTCCACCTTATTACTATAATATATATATATATATATATACATAGTTCATACCTACTATGGTTTTCATTTGAAATTAGCATTTACTCCAATAAATCACATAATGTTTGTCAATTTGGTACTGTTTTAAAATTATATTTCTGAAACACTAAATCATAATAAAGGTTGAACAAAATTAGGAAAAAAAAAAAATTCTTGCTCTACATAGTGGAAAAAAAGTCTGTTAGTAGTACTTCACGCCAAAGCACTGATTTGCCATGTATAGAGCCCAGGTTCGGCCTCATATGGAGTACTGTTCTCATCTCTGGGCTGGTGCACCCCAGAATCAGCTCGACCCATTTGATCGCATACAACGTAGAGCCATTCGGATTTCGGGTACCCAATGATTTTTATACAGATTGACACTTTGACTTTGCGGAGAGATGATGATGAGAGATGTCTGTGCGTTCTCTACCACATTCATAACGGGGAGTGTTCTGGGGAACTGTTTGACCTGTTAACTGCCGCCGAATTCTTTAAGCACACAGTACATCACAAATTTAAATACGATCCACACCATCTGGATCCGTGGCACTCCACCAATGTTCGGTTTCGTAGGAACTTCCTTCCACGCGCCTTTCAACTGTAGAAAAGCTAGCAACGCACTCTCTGGTATTACACGGTATCCTGGACGGCGGTGATCACTTACCATCATTTGACCCGTACGCTCATTTGCCTTGTCATTTTCCATTAAAAAATAGTGGCACACCCTAATACCTCCCTCTTATTTATAGTCGTATTATAATTTGTACCCATATGCAAGTAAACATGAACAGGAGACGACGTTGGTGTAAAGAATGTAATCAGCCCAAAGTGACCTCCATAAACATGTTAATTTACCTATGACTTTTTTATAACTTAATTAATAACGTGGCGAAGTACAGGTTACGATTTAGACCATTTTATGCCACAATTTAATTTGATGACCCCTGCGTGACCGAGTTGTCGCCACATACTTTTATGGGAGATTGTAAAATAATGAAAAAATACCGAATGAACATTTTATGCGGTGTTAGATTTAGCACTGTCGTGTTTACTGTTTTTTTTTTGTTTTTTATATGGAATGTAATTGTAAAATTGTATTGATAATCTTTGAGAGTCAGTTTTTAATTTATAGATATATGTGTGTAGCTACTACGAAAGAAATTGTAGATATTTCTTACATTTAAGCTTAGTGAAATATACTTAATGTATCAGGTTAAAAAAGGTACCTTGGCGGAAAGTTAGACTGAAAATTCATCAAGTGCCTGAAACCTGTCTATCGTTTATTTACATAGATAGTTGAAAATTAGTAAATAAAAATAATCTGATTAAGCACATCTATGAAATTTCTGAAGAACTTATTTTGGTTCTGTTTTCTTCTTTTTCATTTCATGTACCACACCATACAGTTTGCTGGCGAGGCCAGCCGTGGCGCAGGGGCACAAGTATGTGACCCTGTTGTGGGTTAGATCCCCACTGGAGGAATTTTGCTCTGGTTTTGAGGAAAGCGCAGCGTTGAGTTCCGCCACTCATCACGCAATGCCTCCAGAATACGGCAGAAGGTGTGGAACGGAGTGTCTTAACATGGTTTCCTGGTTCCCTCTGTCTGTTGTGCACCCTGCTGTATACGGGATACAACGTGAAGTTGAATATTTAGGCAAAAAGGAACCCTTATAAGATCACTTTGTTGTACGTCCGTCTGTATGTCTCTTCTGTCTGTATGTTTCTTTTGTAACTTCTGTTTTCAGTCTTATACTTCACGGAAAAGCATAAGACTACCAAATTACATTTCTGCTTGATGCAGCAGCTTCTGAGTAAACAGAGTGTCATAGACGAGTGATCCTATAAAGTTTTTTATTATTCTTCCTTATAAATCAAAATCAACTTAACAATATTTACGCCTTAGTTATCCTGGTCCCTGACGAGAAAAACAAATCTATGTTATTTTGATAAAATTACATTTTATCAGACATGGACACGTAAATTTTTAAACAAAATATTACTGTATTTTTTTTAATATTGAAAAAAAGATTTTTTAGCTTTACGCTGTATCGTACCGAAAAGTTGGTAAAGAGAATCTAGTCTTAAGTCACTGAGAAGTCAAGTCATTCCGCCAAGTCTTCTAGTTTTTGAGAGGCGGTACTAAACATCCTGTCTGCAGCGAGGAAATGAAAATTTTCATTTCCCGTGTGGGACTCGAACCCACAACCGTCGTGTTTACAGTCAGATTTGGTCACGCGGCGCCACGATGACCTCAATAGGGAATAGCAGTTTTAAATTGACAAATATCTATTTTTCTATTGTTAAAAAGCCCTCAACCTAAACTTTTAGTAAAAAGAGGAGAAAACTAACAAGTGTCGCGATTGTTCGCGCTGTGATGAGGTGATAGAATCCTGTTGGCATTTCTGTATTTTATGGAAAGCAATATTTTAAAGTAAAGGAAATGAACCGAAGCCGTACCTAGAAATATTATTCAATAGACGTTGCAGAAATTTTTATTTTATTTCTTACCTGCTTCGAAGGTTTTGCTGTGAAATGCTATTTCCTGTAAATGCATTTAATTTTAAAAATAGAATGGTGTATAGGTATAACCAGCAGAAGTCTTAACTGAATTCTTATTTTCTTTTTAACTTAAACAAACTCAGAGCTAAAAGCAAGTAAATGTAGTTTAAATCGTATAGTAACTGTGATAAAAGAAAGAAATATAATTTTAAAATATTTGCATTAAAAGAAACTTTTTTGACACACTATCTAAATATATGGTTAAAATTTTTATGTAATGTAATTAAAGTAAAAGTGTAATGTAATGATTAGTGAGTGTTGACTTAGGTAGGAAAAAAATGGAATAGATATTGTACCTATTCTAATATATATATATTTTTAGTATTTAAGATAATTAGATGAAAACTATAAAGAAGTATTTATTTACAAAGAAAATTTTATTCCATACCTATTACGTAATAAATTAAAAATAGTAACATATTCCTCCTTTATTAATAATAGGTGCACTAAATAGTAAAGACCAGTCGTGGCGCAGGGGCACAGAGTGCGACTGTGAACGCGACTGGTTGTGGGTTCTATTCCTTTTCGAGGGAATGAAATATTTATTTAAATTTATATTTTTATTACTTCGCTCTCGTGTTGAGGCAAATGGCGGCCTTGTCATTATTGCCCATATCTCAGTAACATACTATTTAGTTAGCGTTCAGCGGAAAGTGGGGAACGGAGTGTCTTAATATTAGGTTCCCTCTGCCTACTCTGCTGCGTGCGGGATACAGCGTGAAGCTTATTTTGTTTAGTAAATACACACGACGTGTACGTAAGCATATGGATTTAGATATGTTAAATGATAATTCCAAACAGACACAACATTCGTATTAATGTTACAATGTTATTTATATTTCAAACAAACAAAAATATTTAATATTTTATCTATGTTTTACATTAAGATGTTTAAGGTTCAGTTTCGCCACTAATACTAGTACAGACCTTACAACCTAACTCAGCTTCACACTTTATTCCTAGAAGTTTAGATACTTTCTGGTTAGCTGTGTTCTATCGATACTATGTTATCGGAAGTCAAAGCTCTTTTCACTTATACTTTCATACCATTCTCATTCTCACTCGTTTTCTCAAGCCCAAATAATTTGATAACATCTTCGTCAATAGGTAACGGCTATTCTGTGTGATCTTGAAACTGTTTTTTAATATAAATTATAAATGTTGAAAATTAGTACCAAATATGTATTTTAATGTATACAGATAGATATAAGATAAAATAAGCATAGTATTGTATAAATTAAATTAAATTAGCTTCACGCTTTATCCCGCACACAGCAGGGTAGGCAGAGGGAACCTAGTGTTAAGACACTCCGTTCCCCACTTTCTGCCGAATTCTGGAGGCATTGCGTGTTGAGTGGCAGAATTCAACGCCGCGCTTAACCTCGGCACCAGAGCGAAGAAATGGAAATATAAATTTAAGTAAATATTTAATCTCCTCGAGTGGGGATCGAACCCACAACCAGTCGGTTTTGCAGTCACACCTCGTGCCGCTGCGTGTATTGTATGCTGTCTTTAATCTGGTTTTTCCTATTCATCGTCATTTTACGTACGTAAACGTTACCAGCTAAGCAATTAAATACGTCAATTAATCGAGTTTGACATTGAAATGGTCAGAACAGGCCATAATCCATAGGAGTGGAACCATGATATTACATTTGTTTCTTTTTAAACCGCCCCTATCATTCCTTTAGACCTGCAAAGAGCATTATTCCTTAGAGACACTTGCATCATACAGTTATGTTTGTAAACATATTAAAACGTATCTTATATGTATATTTATTTAAGTTCAATAGTTGGCAATACAACCTAGATACTTACAAACAATTTATTTTATAATATTTATTTATTTCTACTGTCTTAATCATAATCATCAACATGCTGTTTCAGTTTACTGCTGGATACAAACCTCCCTAATGGCTTGCCACTGAACTAGATCCTTAGTTCTCCACTTCTAAACGTTGCCAGCTAATATCCTCTTATTATTTTAATATTTGTTTAACTTCTAAAGCGTTTCTACTTATAAAGTAACATTTTTCTAAGCTGCTCCGCTTAAGCCTAATAAAGAATAGACATGCCTAAAAATTATATTATTCTTCCTCGTTGTGCTAGTAAAATGCAATGTAGTTTTTTTTTTAATATTTTTTTTTAAATATATTTTCTTAAACACAAGTTATATTATTATTAGTAATCAATGGCAGATTTTACACTTAAGACGTAAAATATTAGAAACTTTATCTGGGATTATTATTTTATTGCAGATTTCAAACACATTTTTAAAATAATATTTTTATATACACATATGTATTAAGGTTTGAATTGTAAAGATATCTTAAATTATTTCTAATGTGGTGTTGTAGCCACCACCATAATCGCTAACTCTAGATTTACATAAGTTACCTACCTTTATTTAATTTTTTCAACCCTACAAAAATAACTGTGATAATTATAAAATAATTTACATAAAAAATATTTAAAGTGAAACCTTAAATATTGGCCTCCTTAATATGTAGAGTATAATACTTCTTTGTTTACTCTATTCTCTATATTTGCTCAACTCTATATCATTTTTTTTTACAACTGTAAAAGGCGTTCACATCAATAGTAATAAATGTTTGGCATGTCTATCGGTTCGTTGACTGTACGCGTAGGAATCTGTTTACGGCTGGCCGAGGGCCACTCTGTATATTTTATACGCGCTGTGCCAACAACTGGCTTCGCAGAACTATTTTATGTTAGAACCACGCTCCTTCACTACAGCTTTGTCTGCCCTTCTGGCAATATATTTTAGATGTTTGTTTCAAAACAAACGCGTTTGTGCCGACTTTTGTATTGTTCTACATAAGTTCATTTAACTATAAGTGACTGTATTCTGATAGAGATTTCCGTATTTGGAATAGTTTTACGGTTTTTACGTTTGATTATTTTTAACTGTAAATATTATTTGAATACGAAATACTGAGATACTGAAATACGGCGTTGAGTTCCGCCACTCAACACGCAATAGCTCCAGAAATTGGCGGAAAAAGGGGAACAGAGTGTCTTAACACTAAGTTTCCTCTGCCTACCCTGCTGTGTGCGGGATACAGCGTGAAGCTGAAAAAAAAAATACTGAGATATTACCTACATATATATTAATTAGAAACTTTCGCTCTGGTGTCGAGGCAAAGCACGGCGTTGAATTCCGCCACTTAACACGCCATGCCTCTAGAATTCGGCAGAAAGTGGGGAACGGAGTGTCTTACACAAGGCTCCCTCTGCCTACTCCGCTGTGTGCGGGATACAGCGTGAAGCTGATTTATTTATTTTATTTATATATATTAAATAAAACTACGTACATTTATTTACTGCACAAGTATCATTCAAGTGCAAAAGGCGACGATATTAAAATTGTATAAAAGCAGTACCTACTCAACTTTGTGCCATTGCTACGCGCTGAGCGTAGGTAAAGTGATTCGTGCTACGACCACGGATTTTAATAGCAGCACACCATTCCCCTTGTGGGATCCACTCTGTCAAGAGGAAACATTGTAGAGACAGCGTTTTTTACTCGCTCAGAAGAGCAGTTGTCGTTTAATAGAATATTTACATGATATCGATAAAAAATTAACCACTTACACTCAAGAAATCGAACCAGTAGATACAAAATATGTTATATCTATAAGTTTACAAGAAATGTTGTAATATTTAAGTTTACATTATTATTATTTTTTAACCAAAATCTATTGATCTAGGGATTGAGGCCAGTCGTGGTGCAGGGGCACAAAATGAGACTGTAAAATCGACTGGTTGTCGGTTCGATCCCCACTCGGGGAAATAAAATATTTAAAAAATAAATAAGTATATTCATATTCTCAACTTGTTTAGATTCATTTTGAACGTCGTTCGACGCCAACGACGCCGTGTATAGTAAATTGTAAATCTCAGCAACTGGACGTAGGGTTAATTTTTCGGCCAACACAATTTACGGCTTCTTTATTTTTTTTTGGGACCTCTATGAATCAATAAATTCTAAAATAGGCAATTTTCTAATCAATATAGAATATATATAACTCAAAGATTTAACATATAAATATAAATTACCTTAGATGAGTGCCAAATATCTAACACAGCCTGAAGCGCTGTCGAGCGACACTGACACTGATGTAAACAATGAATAAAAAAAATACGGTTGACGAGTAATAAGGTTTGGAGACAAGGAAGTAAGACACTTGACGTTTAAGTTATTTGTCTCGCGTTATTTAAAATATAAACGAATTTCTTATCACGGATAATTCGATTCACCTTTCTTCTGATTTTTCATCGGATTCTGATCCGATGCGCCTCGTGTGACCTTAAAAAGGAACGCTTCTGAAAGATTGAAGTAATTTCTTTTCATGAAAAACCTCACTATTCCTCAGCAGCAGCAGCTGATGTTATCCAAAGCGGGCTGCACCTGTCTTTCTCGTTTACGAGTAGGTAAAAATACACGCATCTTAACGTATATACCATAGCAACTAGATGCATGCGTATTTTGGCTGTTCTATGTAATGAAGTCTTACCTTTCTGGTCTATAGGAAGTCTTCCTCCTTTGGGTCTGACATTGTTTTCACAAACTTTCATAAAGAGATCATTTAAATATATATATTTTTATATCAATGAATACAAATACCGTTTTTATTTAAATAGATTTGTCGTTATTTTATGTAAGTTTGCAGTTACCTACTTAAATATCAAATATAATACTTTCCACCGAGCACCCCCCTCCCCACACCCCCTCCCGTTCCCACGCCCATGCGTAGAACAATAAAAATAATTTAGAAAAAACCTACCTATCTAAAATATACATTTGCTATAGGTATTTATACTTGTCTATTATATTATATGTATTTATCTATTAATTTTGTTTATTACACAATATATTGCTGTTTTAGCGATATATTAAAACAAACCCATATATATAAACAGATTACATAAATTTCTACAGACACAAACTATTTATTTCTATATATATAAAAGGACATGTACCTGACTGACTGAGGTAAGACGCACGCAGAGCCGTAACCGCTGTGCGTAGAAACGTGAAATTTGGGCAGATGTTTATTTTCATAATCTGGACATCCACTAAGAAGAGATTTTGAAAAATTTTTACCCTAAAGGGATAAAATACGGGTTGAAAGTTTGTATGGAAAAAAATTTAAATCAGCACCGATTTTTATAAAATTTGAAGTTCAGACTCTTAAAAATATTTAATTGAATACATGTTTTATGGTTTTTTAGAATTCACCCCCATAAGGGTTCAAATAAGGGGTTGAAAGTTTATAAGGAAAAATCTTTAGATCGCCACCGATTTTTTTAAAAATTTAAATTCAGACTGTTAAAAATATTTAATTGAACATGTGTTTCGTGATTTTTTTTAGAATTCACCCCTAAGGGTGCAAATAAGCGGGCGAAGTTGCGCGCGCCCACTAGTATTATATAAAGACACATGAGTTGTGTGCAAGCGTACCTAATGTTTTCCATCGGGCTAACCTTCTCACTTCAACGCCTCGTTTACCGTAAAAATAAACGTCGACTAAATGATATTGATGAGGATATAGCGTTAGATAAGAAAAATGTGCTGCACTTAATAGATAAGTCTACATAAAACTAAACTAATTTATTTCATTAAATTAAATTTAAAAACTAAGGTTAGATTTTAGTAAAGAAACGTTGGATTTTTTTGTTTAACATTACTTTTTCCTTGACTTAAAAAACGAATAATATTATTAATATTTTTCAATATTTTTTATTTTACAAGGCCAGTCGTGGCGCAGTGGTACAAACTTTGACTGTAACCGCCACTGGTTCTGAGTTCGATCCCCACTCCAACAAATAAAATATTTTATTTACATTCATATTTTCATTTCTTCGCTCTGGTGTCGAGGCTAAGAGCGGCGTTGAGTTCCATCACTCAACATGCAATGCCTCCAGAATTCGGCGGAAAGTGGGGAACGTGTCTTAACACTAAGTTCCCTCTGTTTACCCTGTTGTGTGCGGGATACAGCGTGAAGCTGATTTGACATTGATTTGAAAAAAAATAAAATTTATGTCAATGACAGTTAAACACAATGTAAGGTGGTACAACTTATGACTGTTAACACAACGGTTGTGGGTTCGATTTCTACTTGGAGGAAGGAATTATACCCATTTTATTTTTATTTTAAAAACATTCGAAATACACTTATGAGACAGTCACTGATTCATTATATTGTATTTTTGTGTTTCATGTCGGAAATATTTTAATGCTTACAAATAAATAAATATTCTAACACATTTATGGATATTTGTCGATAATTATTATAAAATTAACTTATGTCTATATTGGCTAACAAAGTGGAGTGTTAAAGCTCGGAAGAGCCCTCTCTATGTATTGGATCTCTGTATCTACGTAGGATGCTTTCCTATAGAAATCGATCTTTCTATACGGGAGGATTCAAACTAATAGGATTTTTTATTATGTATTGAGTCTAATTTTATGCATACCGTCTAAATTAAGAAACCAACTATTATTGCATATTCTTAGGAAGCCAGCTTGTGGACACGTTCCTCGTGACAGCCGGCAGCTGTAGGTATGTCTAGGTTCTTAATTATCGGTTAATCATTCTAAAGCAGAGGTCAAGGTTTCTGAAAAGACCTGACCTGCTTAAAAAGGTATTGAGAGGTAGACTTTAGAAAGCTTTCTCCCTCACTTTCTACTCATTATTTGGTTAATAAAAGAAAAAAGTGGCTGAAAGAATAGAGACGCAAATAAAAACTTAGCCCAAAAAAATAAGGCCGAAACCACAAAAGAAAAAATAGATTCAAGAGAAAGAATACTTTAATAAGTAACAAGACAAGCCAAGTAAAACATTATTTTAGTAAAAACTATATTGATGAATGATTTCCTTGACAAAAAAAGATAATAATTTTAAAGCATACCAGAGCCATGCATCATTAAGCAGCCTATATTAGATTTACCTTTTAAAACATAATTCTTAATTTTTTTTTCTGACATAAATATAAAAAAAAAATAAAGGGCCTAAGTTTCTTCGGGGCAATTGATGTCATAGAAGTAGAACAACTTCATAAACTTCTGTTGAGATTTTCGTTTACAAGATATTAAGGGCAGTACGGTATGCAACTATCAAAGAGTGTTCCACAAAGAAGTAAATTCAAGAAAAATAAAAAAAGCAAAAAAATATAGGTATTTACTACATTTATAGAAATCTGTCCCAATTTTGTCTTATTTAGTTTGGTACCTACTTAGCCGATACACATATATAATGGCCTTCAGGTAATGTGAGTAAAATCTCCATTAATATAAATTAAATTAATAAATTGTATCTATTAATAATAATAAATGATCCACTATGCTTAAGTTTTTACTATACAATAAGCTAAAATAATTTAAAATATTTCTTGAGAAACTTTCAATCTAAGTACATAGCAGGATGGGCAGAGGGAACCTGGGAACCCAGTTTAAACACTGCGTTCGTATTAAGACACTTCTGTTCCCCATTTTCCATAGCATTCTGGAAGCATTGCGTATTGAGTGGAGTAATTCAACATCGTGCTTTGCCTCTACACCAGAGCGAGAAAATGAAAATAATAAATATTTCTTTTCCTCGAGTGGGAATCGAACCCGTTCTGTCGTGTTGACAGTAACACTTGTTCCCACGCCACGAGCCACGACTGGCCTATAATGTATCAGTTGTAGGTACTTATAAGATGTTTACATAGCTTTGATTCATAAAAGGCTGCAAGCTAATAGAGTATCAAACCAGTCGTTAGTTTATATCAATTTTTATATTTAATTTTTGTATTTTACTAGACTAAATTACCATACTTGTACCTATATCAAGTTCTTGTTTTAATGCTAAATACATTTTGGGTAAGTTTTGGATAAGTCTATCAAACCTAATTTATTCATTTTCATTTTGATTTAAGGCAATTTAAAAATTTGTTGATTTTCTTTTTAACAACTTACCTAATTATTATAACGCGTACAATTTATTAAATACGAAAACAAAAAGTATTACAGATGAAATGTTATTATAAATGATGAAGAAGTTACCTAATGTGAGAAAAAATACCTTTTCCTAGTAAACGGTAACAAGAAAATAAGTTATAAATCTACATTTTTATTTAAAATAAAAATAGCTATAATATTTAATGGAACATTTTAAAAGTTCTTAGGTTTTTTATAGAATAACTACATTATATTGGGTAGGTATAACTAATTTATAATCATTTAAATTAGGAGAGAAGTACCTACATATTTTAAATTATTATCCACTATACAAGTATTCTACATTTACATGTATTATGACAAATACATGTAAGTATAGAATACTACACTATGCGTAGAGAATGACTTTAAGGACTTTTTAAACCTTTTTTTTAATATTAATAAAAAAATATTAATAATGAGAAGTAGATAAAAGATAAGTGTATGTATAATGCATAGAAAAGCGAGAAATGAAAATAGTGTAGCAGTAGGCGTGCTAGGCGTAGGTGCGCGGGCGCCGCGGTCGATGGGCGCGCGGAGCGCGGGCGCGGGGCGTGGCCCGGGGCGGCGCGCGGCGGCCATTCGCTTGCAAGTCGCGCCGCCCCCGGCCCCGCCCCCGCGCCCCGCCGCGTCCCGCGCCGCCCCGCCGCCGCGCGAGCCGCTCAGTGCTTCGCGAGTCGTCGCCCGCGGTGCGTGTGCTGTGCGCTTCATTTTCCTCGCGTTACGTTGCAGATGCGAGCGCGCCGCCGCTAGAGCGATGCCGGCCGAGGAGGAACCCGCGGCGATGGACAGCAGGGACGCCGCCGACGGCTCGCCCCAGCAGTTTTGCCTGAGATGGAATAATTACCAGACGAACCTCGCCAACTGTTTCGATCAGCTGCTCCAGACGGAGTCCTTCGTGGACGTCACCCTGGCCTGCGAGGGTCAGAGCCTGAAGGCGCACAAGGTTGTTCTCTCGGCGTGCAGCCCCTATTTCCAGACCCTGTTCATGGACAACCCCTGCCGGCACCCGATCATCATCATGCGTGATATTAAATACTGTGATCTGAAGGCGGTGGTGGATTTCATGTACCGCGGAGAGATTAACGTGTCACAAGATCAGATCACAGCGCTGCTGAAGGTGGCGGAGACCCTGAAGATAAGAGGTCTGACCGATGTGAGTGGCGAGCACGCGGTGCTGAGAGCCGGGGGCGGGCTGGAGGCGCGCGCGGGCAAGCGGCCCGGCAGCCGCGAGAGCGAGCCGGGTGGCGGCGGAGGCGGCATGGCCAAGGCGCGGCGCCGCTCGGCCGAGCGCAGCCCGGGCAGCGAGCGGGTCTCGCCCGCGGGGCCCGCGCCCGCAGACCTGCTGCACGCGCCGGACGCGCCCGCGCCGCCCGCGCTGCACGCCGACGACGTCGACATCCGCCCCGGCATCGCCGAGATGATCCGCGAGGAGGAACGGGTGAGTACCAACCAACTGCCACCCACACCCCCACCCCCTCCATTACTCCACCATAACTAAATTACATTTCCCTTTATCGGATTTTTTTTATTGCACTAATTATTATATTATTTATATTTTTGGTTCATAGTAAATATAGCTCTTTTATAAATATTCTTCAAGAGTGTCCTGTAAAGACCGCACGTTGAGTTATCGTAATAATTCTTAGTAGGTGTAAATAATAAGAAGATCAGGAGTCAATTTAAATACTTACGACAACTATAGTAGACGTTGTATCGTCGGTCACAAAGTACAATGTAATATGGACTTCAGAAGTATCAACATAAGGTTGTAAATATCCAAATTCCACTGTGAAGGAGCTCAGCTGTTCGGAGATAGGATATAACGTTGTTTCGCCCCTCACGCGGCGTCAAAGATTTACTAATATTATTACAGCCGGATGTGGCATTGAGTATAATATTTATATTAAAATTCATTTTGAGAAATTATTTTGATTACTATTCAAAAATTATTCTGAATTTATTTCATCTTCTCTTGCAAGAAAGATTTTTTAAAAAGGTAAATAAAAAAAATATAAATATTATTAAAAATAAAAAAAACACACATTTATTTTATAATTAGTAACGTACCTCATATTAAAACAAATGGTACATTATGTAAAATGTTGTACTATCATATTTACAGACTGGATCAATATAGCCTATAATTAATATACTGTTAATTATTAATTATTATACATTTTTTCAACAAGACCTATCTACTTATCCAAACACAGTATCCTATTAATATACTCATATAACATACATAACGAAAAATAAAATTCGATATTTTATTATTTTATTACAAATAACACTCACAATATATACATAACATGAAATTATAAAACATATAGTGTCACAATAGAATTTAAAACACTACGTGTTGTATCGTGTATATTATATTAAAGTATTTTAGCTCTATTGTTCTTGAAAGTTGTCGGTGAGAGTAATTTAGTATATGCGAACTAAAACTGGGTCTTTCTTGTAACAAAAGGATATTGTTCTGGCTCAATTAGCATCGCAATAAGCATAGATAAGTGAATGTTTGTGTGTTACTATTGAGTTTTAAATTAACAGCATTTCGAAAAATACTCAAGCAACAATCGATTATTATCGGTGTTTTAAACTTTTGTATTGTATGTTTTTTTTTTTTTTGCTTCTTTGTGTTGTTACACTTTTAAATGTGTTGTTGGATTTCGGTGTGTGCGAGCGTGAAGCGCGCGACCGATGGCTTCGTCGTAAAACTTCAAATTTTTTAAAATATATATATATTTAGATATAAATAAAAAAAATTATAATATAATAATAAAAAATAATAATAATAAAATATCCATCATGTACCTACCCCGAAATACTTATCTAGTCATGTACGAATAACCGTCACCCTTATAAAATATGAGATATTCGGTAGGAAATGGATACGGGAGCCAATTTTCGTACCTGCATTGTATTCCACTTTCATTCAGAATAACAAATGGACTCCAGAAAGAGCTGTAATTAAGATTTCATTTACTTTGCATTTACAACGAAGACCGTTTTGAATAAAAACGTTGCGCGTCTTGACTGTCGGCAGCTTAGTGAGTTACGAGCGTTATACGTACCTACGTACTGTTTTGAATAGATATGGTATGCATGTGGCTTAGCGGTTCAGATTTAGGAACCTGAGGGGTCCCCATAAGGGAAATAAGTTCGATTTGTTATTAAGATGTAAAGAATTTACTGTTTTTTTTTTTAAAACATTTATTTTATCGTCTATTTCAATTTTGACTTGCGAATGTAGGTAAAGCAATACTGCCAAGATTTTTTATAATAATAATAATAATTTTAATGATATATTTTGAATTATTTCATATATAATTAATTATATCAAATTTATTCACAAAAACGACACCAGCTCCAGGTCAACACGTAATAATTGCTTACTTTATACATTTCATCCTTAATACTACTTCGTAGTTAATAAAATCAACATATTATTAAACGACGAGCTAAAAACTTTTATTTTCTTTTTAAAGGCAGTTGAAGAGTTGTTGTAGGTACTATAAAATTTTAAACTTTATCACTTTACGCGATACGCTCCAAGGTGCGTTATATTGAAAGAAATATGAATACAATTAGCCAATATCGCTGACACCTTTACATATATTGGCGGTGCGTTCGTTTAATAATATTGTATTTAATATAATGACCTTTTTGGTATAAGATTCGATTCACAGAAAGGTAGTTTATGTTGAAGAACAAATAAGTATTTTAAACGGTGAATGTTGCTTCATTGGGGATTGGATTCAAGTAACAGTAGTATCAAAAATTAAATTAAATCTTCACGCTGAGGGAACCCTGCGTTAAGACACTCCGTTCCCCACTTTCCGCCGGGGTTTGGAGGCATCGCGTGTCGAGTGGCGGTACTAAGCGCCGCGCTCTGCCTCGACACCAGAGCGAAGAAATGAAAATATTAATGTAAATAATTATTTCATTTTTTCGAGTGGATCGAATCCACAACCAGGCGATTTTACACTTTGTGCCCCTGCGCCACGACTGGCCTCATTTAGCAGTATGTTATATAATAATTTATTATTATTAATATTATTAATAAACATATTATTAATGAGGCCGGTCGTGGCGCAGCGGCACGAGGTGTGACTGCAAAAACCGACTGGTTGTGGGTTCGATCCCCACTCGAGGAGATGAAATATTTACTTAAATTTATATTTCCATTTCTTCGCTCTGGTGTC
>DWMY01000387.1:0-26978 GCA_018249775.1 Heliconius hecalesia formosus
GCCGATTTTTGGAGGCATTGCGTGTTGAGTGGCAGAACTCAACGCCGCGCTTTGCCTCGACACCAGAGCGAAGAAATGGAAATATAAATTTAAGTAAATATTTCATCTCCTCGAGTGGGGATCGAACCCCTAACCAGTCAATTTTACAGTCACACCCTGTGCCACTGCGCTGCGACTGGCGTAGCCTTTTTCTGTCAGAAAGCGGCGATGAGGGATAAGAACTTTAAAATGGTAGAAGATAGAGAATAGAATTACTACTTATCCTCATATTCTTTAAGAGGGTACGAAACAAAGTAGCGATAGCAACATTTAAACAACGTTTACTATAAAATTTATTCTAGTTTCGACTAGTGATAATCACGACTGACTTCCAGATACGTGGAAGCATTTAGTACTTTGTTATACACAAATTCTTAACACTCTGTTAGCAAGCGTGTATTTCACTGCACTTACTAATTTACTACAATTTTAGTTACTACATGTATTTTATCCTGTATACAAAATAAAGTATGAATCTTTAGAAGTTTGAATTTTTTTTTTAAGCTTTATATATTGGATATTAGACATATTTTTTTTGCTATACGCTGTATATGTATGTATGTGTCAACTGGGAACCTAGAATTAAGATATTCCATTTCCATTAAAACCCTTCCGTACCCTACTTTCCGCTGAATTCTGGAAGCATTGCTCATTGAGTTGTGGTGTTGAGTTTAATAGTTGTCACTTTAATAGTTATGTTTAGTAAATAATGTTTTTTCCTACGCTGTACATTTAACAAATGAGAAAAACACCAAAATTTATAACACAAATCTTTCATTTATAACACAGAGTTCTAAATCGTAGAAAATTAAATTAGTATGTAAATTTAGTTATATAATACCGCAATGTACTGTTACTTTACTTCTAGTAGTTAACTATAGGTAACTATAACTTAAAATAATAACCACTAGGTTTACCACAGTTCAATTCGAGTCACATACCTTGCATTTTACAGTTAGCGTGCAACTTGTTAGTAAACAATGAACGATATGCGGACTGCGTTCTACGCCGATTGTGAATTATGCTAAACAAATGGAATTTCATGTGTTTATCATGTTAATTTGCGAAGCTTATTTCTAAAGATAATTGGCAATTTTAGTATTATATTTTGTTAGACGAAAGAACTTAGTGTTGATACACTCCGTTTTTCATTATTTATATCGAATCATATCGAAGCAATTTCGGATCGTTGAGTGTTGAACGGTGGAACCCAAGTTCGCGTCTTACAAAAGGATGGAACTAAATGTAGTTAAAATATAGTATTATTTTAACATCCATAATTCGTCTATCTATGAAGACGAAGACGAAGAAGAATGTCTAGTAATATAACTACGTAATGATCACTCAGTCGGATAATAATTTATATTGCTATTGTTTCCTTTACCTTTACTTTATGCTTATCTTGCAACGTGTAATTCATATCTAATAAATTTTAACATCTCTTATATTTGTTTACTTTTTTTAATATGCTGTATATTGCATATAACATGGTTCACAGAGGGAACCTGGGACTTGGTGTTAAGACACTCCTTCGCCCATTAAGATACTCTGTTCCCTACTTTCCGTACAATTCTTTAGGCATTCCGTGCTGAGTGCCGTAACTTAATACCACGCCTCTAGAGCTTTTCCTCGCGAAAAGAAAATATTAATATTTCATTCCCACGAATGTGAATCAAACCCACAATCGTCGCGTACCATATTGTACTTATTGTTATTATTTTAACATATATATGTATGAGAATTTTTTTTACATATTAGGGCTTTTTAAAGTAATTTTCATGTTATTTTCTATTTTAAAAATACTTACAGTTGATAATATCCGTTTTTTTTGTTTGTAAACAATTGTCAAATCGTATTTTAGTTGCTACTATTATGAAATACCTATCTAATTATTTACGGAAAGTTATTTGAAAGTTCCTTGCACAGCATAAATTTTAACACGAAATAAACATAACTAGCGTAATTTGACCTTGGACCTTGTGACTTTGTGAATAACTCTCTATAAAACTATTTTTAATAATACTACGCTGACGTGACGTAATTTTACTTTAGCTAAACGTAATTTAAATATTTTTCAGGTATGGTTACAACTATTTTTTTTTGCTTCGCCATGTATTCCGCACATACGCGGGTAGGCAGAGGGCACCTGAGAACTTACTATTATAACATTTTGTTCCCATTAAGGCACTTTCGGTCCTCACTAGTCGAATTCTCGAGGCATTGCGTGTTTAGTTGGGAATTTTATCTCTGAATAAAACAATGAAACAAAAAACGATAGATTTTTACAAAACTTTAAATTATGAAAACGAAATAGACTTTTTGAAACATTTAAATGACTGTGCCCACTGCGCCGTCGCGTCGCGCGTTGTAGCGAATAAATGATTTCTCACTCACTCGGCAGAATTAATTATTTTGTTTAATAATAATTAACATAATTTTTCAAAATGGAGTGTTCCGTAGGATCGGAGTATCTTAACTCTAGTTTCCTTTTGCCTACCCTGATACAGGCAGGAGACAGCGAGCATGTAAAAAATAAACATAAACTTCATATTAATAATATACTTTGAATATTTTCCTTAGCTAAGCTATTACCTTTATTTCTCTTATAAATAAGTTGGCCACGAAATGTGCAACTCATTAAAAACAAATAATACGACAAAATTGTACATGCGATCTCACCTAATAATATTCTCAGTTAATAAAAAATCTAGAAAATCAGTTTACTATATATATGGATAATAGCAACTTTCAATAGTGAAACGCTTTCCAGTTGCTGAAAATACTAGCACTATCAAAATTATCAAACGAGTCTGTCGTTGATGATGTCGTTAGATTTACGATTTTGTGAGTGCGCATAATCAGTAACTCTTATAATGAATACTTATCAATGATATTGCATACATCTATATAATAAACTGACAAATAAATTATTTAAACTTCCATTTATTTAACAAACTCCAATAAAAGCACCCAAAGCTTTATTCGCGTTAACAAGGAAACGTAAAGCCATATTGTAAAATTTTCAAATTGAGCACATATTATAATGTAAGCCACACAGGAAGCTCTAACTCGACGAGCACTTCCGCAACCATAACCGTCGCTTCCATAACTGGTTGACAGTTATTATCATAGATTACGCGTACGCACTTCTTCATTTATTTTTCTTTAGGTCGTCACTAACTTACTATAAAAAGAGTATAATTATTTTGAGAAATTTGTCTGTTTTCTTTTTTTATATTTTTTTGAGCAAATTTGGTTACGTTTTTACTACATTTTATAAAATCGTGTCTACAGGATGTGTATAAAACATGTATATTATTTATTTTGTACAATTGACACATTATACATTACGCAGTGATATTGAATTGTCTGGTCACAGAAAAAAAAATATTTAATCTATTTTAATTTCTCCGTTTTCTATGTAAAACGAACTGTTCTACTGTATAATTGTCGTTTTCATAGATTATGCATATATGCACTTCATTTATTTTTCTCTTTTCGCCACAATAGTAGACATAACTCACTAAAGAGAGTAAGTAGAGAAATCTCTGTTTTTCAACAAATTTTAACAACAAATTTCAAATTCTTCAAAACGCACTGTTCTTCCATCTCATTGTCTCGAAATAGTTGTGAAGTATCCTTACTGCGAAGTCTTTACGACCTACATACTACAGTACTTTCGCGCTATATGAATGCAGATGCTAATTTTGTATCAATAGGTTCAGTGGATAGGTAGTGGTCCCGATTCCGGGGTCAGGTAAAATAATTACTTATAACACTTCTGTTTCTTATAATATGGCCATGTTTTTTTCTCCTTTTTTTTTCCTCGTACGCTCTCATCTTCCGCATTTAGCAAAATGTTTATTCTACACTACGGTAAAAAATATATAAATAATAAAAAAAAATCTCAACCATTTATCATTTTCAGCCCCACATAAAAAACAATCACCACATAAATTAAAATCCCGCATTCCCATACTATACGAGTTAAACAGATTTTATTATTTCCATTAAACCCTATTAACACTATAGAAGTAACAATTGGGCAAATTAGATTGTTTTGTATCGTAAATCACGGTCTAAATGTGAGTCAGCAAAGTTTTTATAGCTTTTATATATTTTTTTTGTTATTTATGACACCGTTTGTTAGAGGGAGATGTTAGTCTATTTATAGAGGTAATTTATGAAAGTAATAAAAAATTGTAGAGTATTAAATATGATGAACGTATTGCCTTGCAGTTACTTTTTTTGTTGATATCATAATAATTTAGGTTAAATGCAATTAATGTTTCATCTCAAAAATCAATAAATTTTATTTATATCTATCTTGTGAAGTAAAATTCTTTAGAAATAGATAGTTTTCTATGTAGGTATTAAGTCTGTAATATTTTTAAAATAACATTTTTTAATCATTATTTTATTTAAGTATCAAGTCAAACGATCAAAAATATGAAGCGAAAATAATAATTACAAGGTTTACATTTAGTACCTACGTTTTCTTAATAGATGGCGCTGAGTGTATTCTGAATCGCGCTATGGTTTGGTTCTCTTTCTATCGTAAGAACGAATTCAACGAATATTTCTTCAGACGTTCTTGTCCGTTGAAACAAGATTTATCGTGAAAGGGTGTAAACCAGCAAAAATCTGGTATATGCCTTCAAATATACATAAATAAATATACGTTCGAGGTTCCTAGTCTTGGTCTCTTATCCATTGGATTAGCCATTAGATAAGGGATTGATAAATGTCATGGGTTTCTCTCATCTCTATGCTTAGTATGCTTTAGTTTATGACTCTATGCTTAGTTAAAACTCTAATTACTCAAATTTCAATATGATTATAGAGACAGACTTATTAAGGTCCTGTTTGTGTTCTGTTCTAACTTCTAATGAAACTACTTACACAATGTCAACGTCAGTGACGTAATGACGTTATTTACTGGTTGACATTGACGTCGTAAGAAATGCAGATTAGGCTCTTAAGAAAACTACTCTCTACTTCAAAGTAGTCGGTATCGAAAGGCAATTTACTCAATACCACAAAATGTCGATACTTTTTTCGTGTATATCTTTATACATCAACCGCTCTCAAGCCTGATATCGATCTTGAGTATACACTAATCTCTAGAGACAGTCGTAACCGAATTTTATAACATTCATACTTTATTTAGGTATGTTTTTATTCTTTTATTTTATACCACAAATAATACATTTTTATAGTAAAATATTGTCCCTGCCATGATAACTAAAATGTGGTATGAATTCTGTTTCATATAACGGACAGAAACCAATAGAACAGTATAGTAAAAAATAAAATAAATCAGCTTCACGCTGTATCCCGCACACAGCAGGGTAGGCATAGGGAACCTAGTATTAAGACACTCCGTTCCCCACCTTCTGCCGAATTTTGGAGGCATTGCGTGTTGAGTGGCAGAACTCAACTTTGTCTCGACACCAGTGCGAAGAAATGGAAATATAAATTTAAGTGAATATTTCATCTCCTCGAGTGGGGATCGAATCTACAACCAGTCGATTTACAGTGACACTGCGCCACGACTGGCCTACTTTAATTATGAAACTTATATTAACATTATCTAAATATGACATGTTCCGCTATTCGATATGGAATCTGGCGGAAAATGGGGAACGAAGTGTTTTAACACTAGGGATATAGCGTGAAGCCGACTTTAATATTTTTTTTGATTTGATCCATACTTTTAGGAGACGAAACGTGATATGATTCTTTACTATTTAAAAAAAATAGTTTCTTAATGTTATTTGCGTCAATCAATATTTTTCAAGGATGATTTTTCTTCCTTTCCAGACAAGTTGGCCGCAACCTAATTATTCCCGGTGGCACTCGCACAATTGATGCTACAGGCAAACTGATAATGCCAGGCGGAATCGATCCCCATACCCATTTCGAGCTTGAGATGATGGGGGCCAAGACTGCCGACGATTTCTATAAGGGCACTCGGGCAGCAGTCGCTGGTGGTACTACTACTGTCAGTGAGTATCAATTCTACATATCCATTTTGTTATTAAATTTGTATTTTCATTATTTTCATTTTGTATTTAAATTAATAATTTATCGAAGCCGTCGATACATATGGGCGTTCACCCATAGCAGAAAAAGAATTACTAAGCGCTGCATGAAAAAATAAGAATATTATTTTATCACAGATATTAAAATTTCTAGAAAATACAAATATCATATACTTTAAATTTCTAGTTGATTTCGTGCTACCAGAGAAAGGACAATCTTTGATAGATGCATACAACAATTGGAGGCAAAAGGCTGATGGAAAGGTGAGATTTGTCTAAAAACCTCTCTCTCGTATCGTAGTCCTGGCTATAGATTGAGATGTAACTAATTAAATATTCCTGCATAATTTCTTATTATTAACCTACTGGCGACCTACGTAAGGCTTCGCCCGCTTAAATTATAACCTATGTGTTATTCTGTTGTATAAGCTATATTAAGCTGTAGTTTCATCTTCATTATTTCAGTAGTTTTTGCGTGAAAGTAAAATAAACATCTATTCTCACAAACTTTTACATTCTCTTGCATCATATTTTTTTTATCTATAAATATTGTACGTTTTAATTGTTCAGGATACATTCATAATTAGGTTAATTAGTTAGTTAGGTTAGGTTTTAGCCTGTCTGTCTGACTGTCTATATACTAAAAAACTGAGGAACTTTATGATTTATCCTTATATTACGTCTAGTTTTTTTAAAAAAATGCGTTGAAATATTCCATTTTGGCATTTTGGGGACGTCATTTAAAAAAAATAGTACTGATTTTTTTTTATTTAAAGAAACTGATTAAATTACCTAATAAAAATATATTAACTAATCTTAATACATAACACGCTTCGTTCAGATGTAAATGTCGTTAATTATAGCATAGCGGCTATTGCAGTACAATCTGGTGCAATGTTTACATTTACTTTACGTGTGGTAGTTTACGTGCACACGTGTAGTAACGTTTTCCTTACTTACTTATTAGTTGAGAATTAATTATGTAAATTGGTGAAAGTGCCATTTCCTTAACTATAACGGTTTAGCTTAAGTGGATTTTCAGTTACTTTCCAATAAAAACAAAGTATGTGGAACTTAGAATTTTTATTGGCAATTGCTTTTACTAATGTCGTGTCGTAATTTAAGCAAAAAAATATAATATAGAGAAAATATAATTTGATTTTCACTATTATTAATTTATTAGCAAAAACAATAAACAAGTGATCAACGCTTGTCCAATATAACTCTTAGTTCTCTAATTTTAAGTAGATTTTATAAGAAAATGTCAAAAAAGTTATCTTTTAAATTATTTTTTTAATTTAAATATACTTTTAACAATATTGTAATATACACTACAAACTAACAAAAGAGACCAGCCGTAGCGCAGGAGCACTAGCGCGAGACTATGACCGCGACAGGTGGATTCGATTCCCATTCGAGGATACTAAATATTTTCATTTTCTTGCTACGGTACCAAGACAAAGCGCAGCGTTGAGTGTTGAGTCCGCCACTCAACATGAAATGCCTTCAGAATTTAGCAGAAAGTGGGTAACATCTTAAGGTGTATGGAGTGTTCTAATACTAGGTTCCCGGGTTTCCTCTTACTCTTTGCTTATCCTGCATACATGCGTGATACAGCTAAAAAATAGAAAAACTTTATTATTCAACAAAACACTACATTTCCTCTAGGTTTGTTGCGACTACGCACTACACGTAGGAGTGACATGGTGGTCACCATCAGTCAAGAAGGAAATGCAACAGTTGGTAGAGGAGCACGGGGTGAATTCATTTAAGATGTTCATGGCGTACAAAGATGCTTGGATGCTCGGAGATTACGATTTGTGTTTGGCTTTTGAAGCCTGTGCTGAACTGAAAGCTTTGCCGATGGTAAGTGTTACTTATTCTATTGTGCCATTTCAGACCTATTTCGTTTTCTATTGAAATTTGGGTGGAAATCATGCCTGTGATTTCAAAATCTCCTCATCGATAATATAAAGTCGATATTCATATAAATTTTAAACCAACAAATTTCCATCCAGGTCCACGCGGAAAATGGAAACATAATAGCACGCAATACAGAAAAACTTCTCGCGTCCGGAATCACTACTCCTGAAGGCCACGAACTGTCGCGAGATGAGGAGGTCGAAGCCGAAGCTGTGAATCGAGCTTGTGTTATCGCTAATCAGGTAGTTATGGATGTATCTTATATACAAGATGTTGTTTATAGTACAAATTTTGTTTTGTTGGTTTGCGGAAACAAATATTAGCCCACCTTGCTATGGTCTAAAGGTGTATTATTAGGACAGAAGAGAAAATAAAATAAATAAAACTTGCAGCCCGCCTGTCGGACTGATGCGGCTGCTATGGCCTGGTCTGATTTCCACTCGAGATAATGAATTGTGTAAGAATGCACGTTGCGTTGAGCTACGACATTTAACACAGTGTCTCTAAATTGACCGAAAAATGGAGAACGAAATGTCTTAATATTAACTTCCCTCTATCTACCTAGCTATATAGCATCATGCAAACGAATATTGTGATTATAAAATAAAATATTTGGCCGTCCCCAGATGAACACCCCCCTGTACATAGTGCACATGATGTCGGTGAGCGCGGTGCAGGCGCTGCGCCTCGCGCGCGCGCGCCAGAAGCAGGCGCTGTTCGGGGAGACGCTCGCGGCCACCGTGGGCACCGACGGTTGGTTTGTGACTGACTTATGGATGGTTAACTGATGATTGAGACGACGCTGTTGGCTGTTTTGCTTCATGAATTGGCTGTTTACAATTATCACATGAACCTTTTTGACTGACAAATTAGCTTGTTTTGACTGATTAATTGAGCTGATTTTGACTGACCAATTAGCATGTTTTGACTGTATAATTGAGCTTATTTTGACTGACCAATTAGCCTGTTTTGACTGATTAATTGAGCTGATTTTGACTGACCAATTAGCCTGTTTTGACTGATTAATTGAGCTGATTTGACTGACCAATTAGCCTGTTTTGACTGATTAATTGAGCTGATTTTGACTGACCAATTAGCCTGTTTTGACTGATAAATTGAACTGATTTTGACTGACAAATTAGTTTGTTTTGACTGATGAATTGAACTGATTTTGAATGACAAATTAGCATGTTTTGACTGATTAATTGAACTGATTTTTGACTGACAAATTAGCCTGTTTTTGACTGATTAATTGAACTGATTTTGACTGACAAATTAGCCTGTTTTGACTGATTAATTGAACTGATTTTGACTGACAAATTAGCTTGTTTTGACTGATGAATTGAACTGATTTTGACTGACAAATTAGCATCTTTTGATCGATTAATTGAATTGATTTTGACTGAATAATTCAATTGTTTCATTTGAGATTTTTTATTTTATTTGACGGTTGTTTGACTGACAGCAATTGAATGATCACATAGGGTATTTTTGACTGATAAAATGTTGGGGGTGGAAATTGAGTTTTGTTAGATATTTGGTTGAATTGTCTATTTTAATATAGTGAAGTTAACATTGATCCAGAAGATTTGGACCCGCGCCTCTTGTAAACCGTCCATTTGATTTGTTTTTATTTCTGAATTGTGTAATGTCTTTCTTTATCTGAATTATTATTTAATATTTTTGGAAACCCGAGGATTTAAACGCTTTACAGTAGTCCGTGGTCACACGTGGCGGTAGACTGAGGTGGCATTCTGGCAGTGGATATAATTATTATATCAAACTACCGCCAAAGATTTCTTAATTGTGCCACAAGAAATATTGTCTAAGATTGTGTCCCATATACATATAAATATAATAAAATATACAATAAAGTCGTATTAAAGAGCCCCCCTGTCCAGGCACTCATTATAAAAACGCTTGCTTCCGCCACGCGGCCGCGCACGTGCTGTCGCCGCCGCTGCGCCCCGCGCCGCGCACGCCCGCAGCCGTCGTCGACGCGCTCGCCCAGTGAGTACCACACTACATGCACTGCCGTCTGAGACAATTACACGACAAGTGGGGAATAGAGTATTTTAACACTAGGTTTCCTCTGCGTACTCTGCTATATGCGGGATCATGCGAGTATCTGGAAATATTTTCCAGTGGGGCTTGGAGTTTAGCTTTGAACAAATCTGTTCATGTACAAGTTCTTTTTTTTAATTATTGCAAATTCATTTGTTAATAAAATTCCTGGGGTATTCCCCTTCTTCCCCTTTTCCCCTTCCCCATATTCTTACGTCCATGTGCACGATACAGCGTGGAGCTGTACGTATGTAGCTGACGTAATAACAATAATAATTATAATAATAATAAGCCTTTTATTTCACATATCACTCTTTTACAAATATTATTAGTAGTGGTTATTAAATATTAATATCATTGAAAAATTTTAATTTCTTATAAATTTATTCTTATTCTACTTTATCTAGTAAATTAGTTTGTTAATTATTAATATTATTACTAGATTTTGTTTTAGTGATATGGATCCCATTTTCTTAGGTTCATTTCGTTCCACAACTTCCATCCATCCATCCAATTTTGTCCTGCAGTTTTTTTAATACCGTCACCCAATATATCTCCCAACTGGACCCTTTTATCTTGTAATTTAAATTGTCCATCGATTATCGTAATATGTGCCCAGCCCATCGCCATTTTAATGTCAGTGCCTGGTGAATGCATCCGATATATTACTTTTAGTAATAACCTATACCAATATCATATTTATTTCTAGCGACGACTTGCAAATAATCGGCAGCGACAACTGCACTTTCCACGAGAAGGACAAAGAAATTGGCAAAAATAACTTCAGTAAAATACCCAATGGAGTGAACGGAGTCGAGGACAGAATGGCCATTTTGTGGCAGAAAGCTGTTAATACTGGTAAGAATTTGATAGTTATATTTTTCGGTTTATATTATTTATTCCTATACAGGGTGGAAGCGTCAGCGCTCCTTTTACGGGAACAGCATATAGGGTAAAATATTTCAAACCCATACCTAAAGAAATTAATAAAGATACCTCAACAGTTTAGACGTAGAATTTAAAAAGCTTTAAAAGCTTTTATTTAACCTGCAATATATGTATATTAGTTCGGGTGAAATTTTTGAGCTCAATTTTGAAGTAGATATCTTTAACCGATTGAACTTAAATTTTGTATACACGTTAGGCTTGGATGACAATGCACGATAAGGTGTGTGACTTCATTCTTAATCTAACATGGCGGACCATCCAAGATGGCGAAATAATTATATTTAATGCACTTCTTTAATATGGGTATCAAATGAAAGGGCTCGTTGAAACCAACTCAAAAAATAGTGTAACGTCATTCTAAATTCAATATGGCGGATATGGTAAACGCAAAACGCAAAAGATTCAACGAAAGGCGTGATCAGGACAATATATTTTCTCCTTTTTAGTGTTTCATTTCACCTGTATGGCGTGTGACGCAGTTACGCATAGATACCAATAACGTAAACACATACTACTATAATAATACTACTAAAAGTTAAAAACCTTTGAACTTTGCCGCCAATACCTACGACTCGATTTCGGAATGAGGCGTATACGTCGGTTTCCTTTTGATAGGTCGTCGTTCTTGACAAATGACGTTTTATTTTGCAGCGATAATTTTATTATTTATTTTGTTTGTAAAAAAAACCCTTTATTTTTTGGAAAAAAAATAATAATTGTATTAAGCTTTTATAGAGTAGTTAAAACTTTGGTTTCATTTAAAGTGGTGCTGACAAAACCACTCTGTATATTGTTGTCTTCCTATTAGCCAGCACATATCTCTAAGTTTTCGATACTCCTGTTCTCTTTTTCTTTGATGTCGTCTCTTTTTTTTTCGATTTGTAATGTGTGTACTTACAATGCGTATTTCTTCGTCCTAAATATATGAATAAGTTATAAAAATCTATTTTATAACATCATTTAATACATATTTTATCACAGAATGTATTTAACTTCCAGGTGCAATGGACCCGTGTCGTTTCGTAGCAGTAACAAGTACCAATGCGGCTCGTGTGTTCAACCTCTACCCTCAAAAGGGGCGGGTCTGCGAGGGCTCGGACGCGGACGTGGTGGTGTGGGACCCGCGACTCGAGCGGGTCATATCTGCGGCGACGCACCATCACGCTGTTGACTTCAATATTTTTGAGGTTAGCTTATAAAAGAATGTAAATTTCGTCTCAATTCAAAACTGTGTTGTGATTAATAATGACTATCAGAATGTGACTATCAGAATATGACAGTGACAGTTGTTAACATGTGACATGTGCCTTCAATGATTTGTTGATTTATTTTATTAATTAATATTAATAATATGAAATATAAATATATATATATATATATATATATATATATATATATATATATATATATATATATATATATATATATATATATATATATATATATATATATATATATATATATATATATATATATATATATATTTATATATATATCATTAAATTAATTAAAAATATATATATATGAAAAACACGGCAGCATTTAGTTCCGCCACTCAACACGCAATGCAATTGGCGCGGGGAACAGTGTCTTTACACTAAGTTCCCTGTGCCTACTCTGTTTCGTACGCGATACAACAATATTTCTGTAACATTTTTCATAATCAACCCATATATAATCTACATATTAATTACTAATATAACATTTATTTATTTTTCTAGGGTCAACGTGTGATCGGCAGTCCTCAATATGTAATCGTGAATGGTCGCGTGTGTCTCGACGATGGAGACTTGAGGGTCGGTGAAGGTAAGTGAAGCTATTATGTTTTAGACTTTTTTGTCATTTAAATAGTTTCAATATTTCTTTATTATGACTATATTCAAAAGTCATACAAAATGATATATTGTAAATTTTGATAATAATGCTAATTTTGTACAGTAGGATTTCACTTATGATTTTTACGACAATAGTGCTTAAATTTAATTATTTACTTTTGTGAAATTAAAAAAAAAATAACCATTTTATACGAAATACCTTATATGTATTAGAAATAAAGAACATAAGGTCTGGACTAATGTCTAGAACCTAGTGGTTCTGTCTACTTTTTTCTTTCTTTTCTCCGTCAGGATTTATGGAACAATCCCTTGCTATACATAGCCCTGACCAATTACGTTTTAATAAAAAGACTAAAGCTATAAAAATCGATACTTTTGCAGGTTTTGGCAAGTACATCAATAGTCCTCCTAATTCCCCATATGTGTATGGAGGCGAGGCTCCCCTCACTCCTCAGCCTTCTCCGCTGCCCGACGCGAGGGATTCTCCCTCCAGAGTCACCAACGGTACTCCAAATGGTATGTACATGTAGATATTTTATAAAAGAATATAAAATTTCATGTAAAAAATGTGTGTTTCTGTTTTTTTGTTATAGGCTTTAAGTAGGACGAGGAAATGGAAACAATTCCTCTTTTTCTAGTATAATATTTGTTAGAACATAAAGTTCAATATTATAATAAGTACAATATAAGTACAAAACTTTAAATAATATGTAAGTATAATACATACATATGTTTATATAAAATAAGAAAATGATAACAAAAATTTTTAAAAATATCATCATCATCATCGAGCCTTCCTTTGTTGACATAGGCCTTTCCCGGCTCTTGCCACCACACCCATCTTCAGCTCTTCGCGCCCGCGCGGCTCGCACAGCCCTCCAGATAGCCCCCCCACGACTTGAAATCTGTAGATGAAGGGGATCATGGGGACTTCGTCTACTTTGGAAACAAATATTTTCATTGATTTACGACACTCGACACGCTATGTCTAGAAAATTGGAATGGTGCGTGGAGTGTCTCAACACTAGGGTCCTTCTGCCTAACCGACGTTATAGCTGCGGGATACAGCGTGGAACCATAAAAAATACCTGAATTTCTAATCAAATGTTTAATAACTATAAAATATTAAATAACATAATTGTCTTAACAGAGCTGAACATAGTGAACAAGCAGTTAGAGGGCATGTCCGTGTCCAGCTCCGTGGCGGGCTCCGGGTGCAGCACCCCCACGGGGCGCAAGATGAGGGAGCCGGGCCAGCGGGACCTGCAGACGTCCTCGTTCTCTATTAGCAGTAAGTTTGTTTTGTTTTGTTTTATATATTTTGCTATTCTAAAAAATGTTCTTTTTAGCTTCACGCAGTATCAAGGATATGCCAAGTTACGCAGAGAGGTTAAAACACTTCGTGCCTCATTTTCCTCTGAATGTTCGGGGCATTGCGTGGAATTAAATGAAAAAATATTTCATTTTTTTCAGCAGGAATCGAACCCTTAACCGTCGCGTCGGTGCAATCATTTCTGTCATTCTGTGCACCCGTATTTATTATATTTTTATAATTTTTCCGTTCTTCGAAAGAACAAAACATTCCATCCATCTGTGTCAATGCCATTTTTATAGAATTATTCTACACAAAAAATAAAAAAATATTTTAGAAAACGCAATGTGGTAAAGGTAAAGTAATTAAAAAATGTATTATAATATATAAATTATGTAAATAAGCGTTTTAAAAATATGAACTTTAACTTGCGTATATAGGTCTCAAATATATTGTAATTGCCAGTAAACAATATAATTAACCTATTCATTTGTAAACCAACTGTAAACGCGACGGTTCGGTTGCCATACAAAGCGCAGCGTTGACCTCCGTCACTTAACACGGAATGTCTTGAAGATGGAAGTTAATGAGGATCCCTTTTGTCTATCCTGCTATATGCGAGAAATATATAATTTTAAAATACAATCTATTTTTTTTCTGAATTACAGAGGAAGTAGAAGGATTGGACACGAAAACCTCTGTCCGCGTCCGAAACCCGCCCGGCGGAAAATCGTCCGGCCTTTGGTAAACCAGATAAGACCGACTAAAACAAGTTAAAACCGGTTGATAACCAGCTAGAACCGGTTGATACCCAGCTAGAACCGCTGAATGACCAGCTAAATCCGGTTATAACCAGTTAAAACCTACTATTACCCGATAATCAGCGGTTATTTTCAGATATATCCGGATATACGGTGTTTGTATTGGGTTGCTTTGCGCTAGTTTTATTTTTCGTTTGTGAATATTTTTTATTTATGTATGTACGTATGTTTTTATGACATCTACAAAACTTGGATGCAATGATTTTTTTTTAATTTTTTTATTAGTTAATTTGGATCGTTAACAGATTATAAATTGTTCTATTGACTTTTTTCAATATAATTTTTTTATTTTTAATTATTTTAAGGATATTTTCTCACAAACGATGCGTTTAAAGATTTGAAAGGGGAACCAATTTTAAATAAATTTTTGCTTACTACCTTTATATAATTTATCATGTTCCTTGTATATTGATTTATTTAAAAATAAGATGTGATACTTTTACTTTGTAAAAGTATGAAGATTATTTCTAATGAATCAATACATCATTTTATAATCTATAGTAATTGAGTAACAAATGACTGTTAGTTTTTTTATATGATCTTATTGTTTTTAAATTAAAATAAAATTGTGACTTGATCGTCATTTATTGCAAGTTTTATTTAAGAAAACAATGTAATAAAAATCAACCTTAAAGTTTCATCAAATCAATTATTAAAAAACATTTAATCATTTAATCGTTTTTATACAACAAATTATTATTATTATTATTAATATTTTATCTCAATATAAAGGAATATGTAAATTATATACCTATAATTGTATGTTAGAAGCTTATTAATATTATAATTATATTATAATAGTGCATGTTTAGAACTTCTATATTATTAAATAATAATTATTATTTATTCAGTTCTTCACCTATAGACTGATTGACAAACAAACGTATGTAGTAGGGCTTTAGACGAAATTTTTACACAAAAAGTAAAAATTTATTAATTATTTATATTATTATTAATTAATTAATTAATTATTATAATTATAAGAAATAGACAGTTGATTTTGTTACGTTTTATTAAGATATCATTGTTTTTAAAGAATTATTTTAGGCAAGAGTTCTTTGAATGTAAACAACACAGTTGTGGGTTGGATTCCCGTTCAAGTGTGTATGAGTTATTAATTTTTTTTCCTCGCTCTGGTAAGAAGACAAACGTGGCGTTGAGTTTCGCTAATTGATTTATAATAAAATGATGCAAAAGCTTGATTTATTAATAATGATGATATCTAAAGAAGACATAGCAGTGTATGAAATTTTGTATGATTCATCCAAATCATTATAAATGTCAAAACAGACAGAATATGATCTAAGTGTTAATAAGGTTTAGAAATGCAGTGTTTTTCAAGTATTAACTTATATTGTTCTAAAGATTATTTTCATAAATTTGAGGTCATAGTTGTATAATGGCATGGCGTAAGAGCGACAATTGTGGGTTCGATTCCCACTCGGAGGAGAATTTATTTTCATTTCCTTCCTGTGGTAAGAAGACAAAGCCCGGCGTTGTATTTCGAAATTCACGTGCAATACCTTAAAAAGACTTTAAATGAAAATCTCCTAAGTCCTGTCTAATGTAGCTAATAACTAACCATAACAGCGATTTTACATAATTTGACTTATTTGAAGAATTTTAAATTTTTTCGTCTTGTTTTTTTCTAAATACAAAATAAGTACAAACTAGAGAGACCTAATCGCCCATCATCAGGCCCTCTTTTCCTTACTTCAAATTTTATGAACATTTTAAAAGAAGAAAAATATTGTTAGTGTCAATAACACTTAAAATTATTATAAAATACTGCATTTTCTAAATAAAACGCTACTTAATGTTAGTTATTTCCAATTTTACACAGTACTTATTTTGAACGTTGTTTTGCGTATTATTTTTTCATATAATTCGTGCTAAATATATGTATACAATTGAATTAGTTTTATATGTTGTTTAATTATAGCACTTTACTTATAGTAATGTTGTAACTGTAACTCCTAACGCCATCTATCGGTTATTTTAAATATTAATTATATTTTTTGAGAATATCGTCGTTTTACTATTTTGTTCAAATTTGCCAAGAACTATTTCAATCAATATTACATTAGTATTTATAAGAAAATTATATAATCAAGTTAAATAATTTCACATGCATATTTTACTTTACTCTTAAAACAAATTTCCAGAATAAATTAAATATCTTTAAAAATAGTAAAAAGACGATATTATATGAAAACAAAAATTAATCAATTTGTTTGTTCGTTAATAATGACAGCCCGCATTTCAATATGTAACCAAAGATGTTAAAATGTTAGAGGATTATCGTAGTTAGTGGAAATCGGCATCACATTTGTATAGCGTTTTTATAATTTTTCTACTTCTCACACATTGTCACCAATAAACAATGTAATCTCACTAATGTATTGTTTCATTTGTCTCTAGATATATTTTATTTTATTTTTATATTCATGTCGTGGTGTGCTGAATGTAAGCGCAACAATTGTGGGTTCAAATATTTATATTTTCATTTTCTTACCTTGGTAAGACACAACGCAGAGTTGCAACAAATATATAATAACTCAAAAATCAAAAAATTAAAATTAAAAATGAGGAAACTTACGCCCAATTAACCAACTATTATATTTCTCCTAATTAATAATGATTTACAATATGAAACATGATTTATAAACATTTATTTCAAAAACCATTTTTAATGTAATTAAATTCTTTGACGAATATTGATGATTTATTTACTTTCAAATGTCCACCAAGAGGGCATAATATTCTCCAAAAATATTTGGAACCTAACAGTATATACTTATTTTCTTATTTTTGTAGCAAAAAACAAAATAGTTCAGTATAAATATTATTTTTAACACAACATTGCGGAGTCGATTTCATATTTTCATTGCCTCAATCTAGGTAATATTAATATACAATTTAAACAAAAATATATAGATAGTAGATAAATGGAGTCTCGAGCGAAAATGAGGGAAAATATTTAAAATGTTACATATTCAGAATAACTATGAACAAGTATAATGAAATCCCAAATTGAACATCAAAATTTCTATATTGTATAATATTTCCAACACGGTTTTAATTTCTTATTTGTAAATTGTAATACTTATACTCGTCAAGTAGAGTTCAATTAGAATTTTATTATACAATCCGGAATAGTCGTTGCGCAGTGGCACAAGCGTGCTGCTGTAACCGCGACAGGTTGTGGGTATTACTCCTACTTATGGAAATGAAATATTTAATATTTTCATTTTCTCGCTCTAGTAACAAAACGAGGCTTAAGTGCAATGTCTTAACAATTGTTAGAGAAAAGAAAGTGTTAATGGGATATGGTCTTAACACTAGGTTAAGGTAGGGATGCCCGATGACCATCGATGTTAGAAGACAAAATATCGATGTTTTAACATCGATGTTGCATTAATAAAAAAATCGTAATTCAGTATTTCGATGATGTGATCCACATCATTTTCTGAACTCTACCAAAGTAAAGGAAAAATCCTTAGTCTTTCGGTTGACAGCACTGCACACACAACAGACTAGACTAGTAACTACAAAGTTCGTAGTTCGTAGTTGTTTATGAGTGAAGTGTGTGTCGTTTTATCGTTTATCCAATGAAAATAAAATTATTCTTGCTTGGTTTATATACACTAATGACTAAAGTTTGTATTAGCAACATGTATGTAAGTACATAATGTAGCTGTTTATTAAAACATTCGAACAAACATTTTATTAACAATTATTTATTTTTAGGTTATCATTGTTAGTATGTCAATGAACATAAAAACTATTAAAACACGTTACGACCACATTTTAATATTTAAAAACGAGATTTTTTTGTTGAAATTCTACAAATAAAGGCCCTCTAGCGGTATTAACATTACAACAGACTTTTGTCGCCTTGTATTTTCTCTTAATGCTTCTGCACCTGAAAAAGCTTTAGATTAGTTAGTAGTTCATAAGTAATCTACTAGATGGCGTTAACTCATAAAATTGTTATAGCCAAAGAAAACCAAGTATTAATGAGATGAGAACAATTTTAATATTTTACTTATTTATAACTGGTATACAAATGTTTAAGCGTCAAGAGTAGTCAAAGGGTTAAAAAATAAATACAAAAAAATACAATTTTATGCTGTTTATTAAAATAATATTCGTCCAACTGAACACAAGAAATGGGTCCAGACCTAATAATTGAGTTTTCTAATTTGACAATTCTTTTTCCTACAAAATAATAATAACCGGCTCATCGCAGGAGCTTTGTCTTGACCATCTTAACAATAAAAACAACCTATAAAATCTATCAACATAAAAGACCTTTCAGAGGTATTACAAATATACCAGTTTACAGTTAAATTTGGCACAGATTATATATATAATAGAAAGTATTTTTTTACTGTCCGTTCGTAAATCCCTGGTTCTAAGATGGTTTTGGCACCTCGGCGGATACAATTTCAATCAAATCCATAATAATAAAATAAAAAAAGATCTTTAGAACACAAAATATCAAAATTCCATATAAATTCAATAATCCTTAAAACAAAATTTACGGGAAAATCTAATTTAATTATATTTAGAAATCTATACAGTACCCATAGTGTTCCAGTATTGCACAAGTTTCATGCAAAATCGCAATCATGATTTCGTCACATTACAACATAAAGCGATCGCTGTCGTCATCATCATCATCACCATCGTAATCATCATACCAAGTGATCATCATTAAAACAACAAGTGATTGAGAATTTAAGATTTCCTTAGTCATGGGGTAGATATTGCATTCAACAACGTTAAAATTCTTAATAATAACAATAAAACAACAAAAAGTACCGTCGACAACACAAGCCGCCTGAGAACGCGTGGGCCGTTACAATAATAAATGCAAAAAATCTAATGGCGAATACAAATTTATTTACATTGATGTCACTCTGAGTTCGAATAAGTTACTATCGGGTGTCCATTGAGTCATTCAACTAATATTTTAAACATCTTTTAATAGTAATATGTATGTATGTATATATATGTAAGTAGATTATACACTTACCAACTAATATGACACAGTTAAGTTAGCCTATTTATATATTATATTACAATATAGATATACAGATGGCGGTGTACCGAGTTGAAGAGACATTAACTTTTAAATGGTTTTTTGGTTATATTTCAAAAGTTAGAATTACAAACTGATAAGGTGGAAGCGGGTTCGAGTCCCGCGCCAGTGTTGAGTTTCCAATAATATTTATGTCTAATTTAAGATTACTGAAGTATATGTTCTCGGCACACCGCCGTATAATCACTCGTACAATGCCTAGTTCTAGTCTACGACAGTCTAATGAGTTCCGCACAACGGAAAAACAGGGTCACCCTTCGCCGGACCTTATACCTTTATTTTATACACGAGGACGAAGGGACGTTTTTATATATATATATATATTTATTTATAAACTAAAAACTTCTAATGCTACATGGAACCTTGGTGCAGGCCGTCAAGGAAGTCCGCGAGAGAGCAGAGTGAACTGAAGCTTCGGCAAATGTTATTTTAAAGAGAAATCCTTTGAAAATTACGTTCAAATTCATACAGTTACAATAATTATTTGATATATTTGATAGTTTCATATTAAAATTAGCGGTTATCCAAAGCCAATATTAGTGCTTCTTCGTAAATCGATTATATGAAGTTAATTAATAATAAAATAAATTAAAACGTTACACAATTTCGTGACCCGAAATTTGTGAAAGATTAAACTTTTGGGAAGAATCGGGAATCGGAGTTCAAAAGGCACAAAGTAGAAGCCACGGTCAATGTTTCTTAAAGTCGTCGCACGGATACAAGTAGCGTCGGAGCGATCGTCTTGTATGTAGAGCGCGGGTTCGAGCCCAGAACTACGTCGATGGCACAAACGGCGTGACTAGCGGGAATTAGATACATTTGGAGAAGCGTGGAGTATTAAAAATGCAGAAATGACTCGATATGGGCTCACAATTTTGAGATCAATTTGTGTATCGGGACTCAACAAATCGGCGATCCGTCACCACGATAGTGCACGACGTGACGGCGTCGGTCCGCCGGGACACCGCACGTTCTGTTTCACTTAGTAAATGTTTAGGCCATAGAAAAGTAAATCTATCGTCGGAAACGAACAGAAAACACGAAACGTACGAAAACGTGGGTGTTCCAGCGGACGACGCGACTCGTGCGCAGCACCCGACATATTGTCCACCGTCCACTCACTCCGAGTCCATCGTACACAACTGCCCTCCGGTAGAACTGCGCATCGCGTGAAGAGTCTGTGCGCGAGCAGCAGATGCGCAGTGGTGCTGGAGGGCGCTGTGGGGGCGCGTCACTACGAGACCGAGATGGCCTCGTGCGGGGGCCGCGGGGGCGCGCGAGGCCACGACTGCGACGTGAGCTGCCCCACGGACAGCGGGTTGTTGGCGTCGCGCGGGTTGGTGCCCACGGGGTGGCGCGCGGGCGGCGGCGGGTCCGAGGCCGGCGAGGCCAGCGAGGACAGCGCGCTGAGGCCGCCGGGGCTGGAGGCCGTGGGCGTGTCGTCGTCGCTGGACGCGTCCGACAGCTCCTCGAGCTTGACGTCGTCATCAGAGCAGGACTGCGGCGTCGCCGCGCTGCCCCCGCCCAGGCCCGGGCCCACCAGGCCCGCGCCCCCGGCCGCCTCCAGGGCTTCCATGTAGCGCACGCATTTCTTCTTCCGCCTGTAATATACCATTTTTGTACTTTAAAACATGATTCAATAATTAGAAGACGTCTAGTTCTGTATTTAAAATGATTGTTAAAACATTTTAAATACGAAACTAGGAACGATTAACTAACAAATATTATTTAACACAAAATATAAGCTACGTTACAAATGTCACAACAATGTTTTGGACCTACTCACAAACGAAAGAAAACAAAACCTAAAAAAAGAAAAAAAAAGGTTAACTCAAAAATTCACATGCTTGGAAATGTTAAAAAAAATCGGAAATAAAACGAAGTACAATGAATCACTCATGCTGCGTTGTCAAACGGTTAAATAATTAAAAAAACGGTCGAAACAGCTACGACAAAAAAAATATCTACTCGAGAACGAAAAATCCAAGCCACGACATTCAGAAATACGTAAAAAACCAATAAAAACGCTATTCGCATTATTGATTCGTACTCGAGACGATGGCATTTGTATAGTAAAATGTCTAAAGAGTCTATCTAGATTTGTATCTAAGAAGGATCTAGGTTGTCTTCCAGCTGAGAACACTACATGCTTCACTTCAAGCTCACAACACAAATCATACGCAAACCACATCTTCCAGCGATATTTTTCAAACTCAATATTCAAAAAAAACCTGAGCTAATAAGACTTTAAAATGTTTAGGTTTTAATAGGCAAAAAGGTAAATTTAACCATTATTACGGCCAAACTCGATGTGATCCACGCACAAGAGCCAAATGCCAAAGTCTCGGTCCGTACCGTGTCGCAACTGACCGTGCGTGGTGGGGCGGCGCGCCGGCACTAGAGGTTCACGTAAGTGGGCTCCTGCGGGCTGCCGAGCGTGGCGGGTAAGGGCGTCGCCGCGTCCGGCCGCAGGAGCCCGAGGCCGGACACCATCACGCTACTTGACTCCGGACTGGTGGGCCGTGAAGGATGTGCAAGGACAGCAAGGAGACGGAGAAGGAGCCATGTTACCGTGAGACGTTATGGATGATGTTCAATATGTATATAATAGTTAATATAAAAGCGTATGTGAAAAAAAAATGTATTAAAGTTATATAGATTTCATTAATGTAATTGTAAAAATTGTGGGCAAATAAATAAAATACATAAAAACAATAAATTGGTTAATGCGTAGATAAAGCAGAAAGGAATTGAAATATGAAAGGTGAAACAAAGAAAAGTAAGTAAGAGTAGTACAAATGAATCGGCGCCGGCGTCAAGTAGCGTTTGGCAGCGAAACAATAAAGGGCGTAACAGAACATAGTCACCGACAGTGCCAGTGGAGCCAGCGCGGTCCAGGATCGATCCGTGAGAAGCGGCAATCATGAGTGGAAAAAACATTTCAATGAGTACAAATATCACGAGTCTTAACTTAACTACTTGTCTTGTTTTGGTCCTTCATTTGGTAAAGCGAGCGTCATTCAGAAAATGTGTCAAGATTTTTTTGAAAGCTTTCTTCGACAAATGATTGCCCTCTCTCCGTTGAGATCCGTGGGAACTATTCTAGGCCTATATAGCACTACGACTTCCACACTTTGTCTACTTTCAAAAAAATCTATTCCGTGTGTTTCTACGTCAAACTTTATTTCTTTGTGAAAAGACACATTTTCTGAACAGTTTGCTGCTTCGCTTTTGATTAAAGCCCTTGTTCGGTGGAATAAGAGCACAGCGTCACAGTGGACCGAATATAGGTATACTATGTATGTTCCAAACAAACACAACATCAACTACAGATTTTGTCGAATAAACAACTAATGAAACTAAAACGTTACGACTAGGCTCCTCTTGGAATGGCCGTAAAATAATACGAAAAGATAAGCCAAGTCTTTCCACATAGAAACAATATAATATGAAAAAATAATGACCTAGCATTTAAAAATGCTTGTTTTTTTTGTTCATTATTATTGAATAAGCAAAACAAAATGAAAAACTAATACAAAATAACACCCACCTGCAAGGTTTGCACCATTGGTTCTGTTGGTCGAGGCCGTACCTCGCTCTACATTTTTTCAAACTATTTCCTGAAAATTTTAAATATTTCGATTAGAGAACGCTTTGGTGATGTTTTAGTGACGTGTTGTGAAAATCAATAGATATGGACTCGTTAAATTTTGCGAATTGCGAAATATGACAGCAAACTAAATATATTTATGCAAATTAAGATACTAAATGTATTGCAAATTTACAAATGTTAGGTGACGTCACTAATTTTGAATACTGAAAAAGGGTCCTAGAGTGACGTCACGGTGATAGCACAAAAGAATTTACCAAAAATTATATTAAAAGCATTCAAAATAAATATGGCTAAAGATCTACATCTACATAAAGCGACATGCACAAACATACCCATTAAACTTGTTAGTGAACATGCAGGAGTGGGGGCGGGGGAATAAAAAATGACAACGGAAAAAACATTGGTTTAAAAAAATAGCGCTCTACTCGGAAACTTCGACAAAAATAAACTAACTACGCAGTCTATCCAAAATAAAAGTAAAAACAATCACAAATAAACATGACGCTCATAAGCAAATTCAAGCAGAATAGGTTCTCCGGAATCAAAATAAATGTATGTTCATTTGGCCAGTATCATTATAAATAATAGAGAAGCATCGGCAGCTTTGGTTGGAAGATTAAATGATCTAGTCGAGTCCTCGGGATCTCCTCATATGTATGTACGTTCTCGTTAAAGTAGGGCGTCCTCATGCACTCTGCTGTCGGAACTCCTTAACGGAAGCAATCGGAAGGCTGTCCCAGCCTTTACACCGAGCATGTATATACAGTCCCTGCAAAGCAATTACTGAAGTATTCAAATATTGACTGTTGAATAAAACATGCACGTTCGAATATACGGAGGCGCAAATCGGAGCAGGAAAGCCAAAAACCGGGACAACCTTCGAAGGAGTGCCACTTACATATTTCCTTAGCGTTGATTATAAAAACAAAATAAATAAATGCGATAAATATTAAATAAAAAATGCTGTAATATGACTACAACCTGTACCCCTTCAACCAACATTCGGCAATATTTCTACGTCTCGTTTGGTTCGGACGGAGTTCAAAGCAATTGAACTCGCAATAGGACGTGGGCGGGACGGGGGAGGGGGATCGTTGGGTGAGGGAGCCGTGGGGAGGGGGGCGTCGGACGTCTCTAGCTAATCCTTTATTAATTGACCTCATTTTTAATGAGCTGGAGCGGTTATCGCGTTACGTCGAGACGCCCGACGCTGACCGTGTAGATGTGGACGTGGTGTGGAACTGTGACCGATATACAAGTTAACAATATAATGTAAGACTACCAAGCGCGTGAATGCTCGTTCTTCCTACATTGTAAATATCTTTTGGTCTTAAAACGTTTATCGAGTGTTTGGCGTCGTTGATCACGCTGGAGTAGTTATAGAGGATAGAACAAGTATTCACTTTGTTTGTCTAATCTAATCAGTAAATAATAATTATAATCTACTTATTGAATGTTATAAGCATATTGTATACGACTTGTCGTGTATAGTTGAATAGTCGCGCAGTCACGTTTAAGGAGAGGACGTCCAAATCGGAGGGACAGAGAGATAGGGCGTAGGGTTGGCAGTGGTCGTTGCAAGGCAGTACCTCCATCGGTTGTCTCCTGTTTTCGTTTCCTCTTCTTGCCCCTTTGCGTATTAGCCCTAGACGACCAATCGGGATAGAGCTGCATGTGCAGCTGGCGCTCGCGTCGCGCCAACTCGTAATATTTCGCTTGCTCCTCGCGTCCGAGCGCATGCCACTGTACCGAACATGGAAACAAAAGAGAAATGCACTTCGACGGTGGTTCGCGACCGCGACCTAGCTCGGTGCTAGAAAAACAGCCCGCAGTGAGCGCACCCCTCGACAATTTTGAACCTAAGCCCCAAATGAGAATGGCCAATTGTGGTGTTCCTCTCAGAACCTATTCTGCGGTCGGTATCGTCGCGCCTCGCCTAGACATAGATCAAACCAATGTTTCCGGTCGGGTCTCACGACTACACACAGAACACGGAGGCGGGCGGCGCGGGGCGCGGCCTCGGGCCTGGCGGGTGCGGGCGCGCGCCCGACGCCGCTCGCCTCGCGGGCGACGGTCCCAGCCGCTTTTCTAGCACAGGCACCACCGGCCGTACTAACACACGGAGTAACACACACACTCATACAAGGATCGGGTTTCGGGTGCTCGACGGACAAGCCGGTTAGTTCGTGTTAGGAGCCCTGGACGCAAGCAAGTCGGATTAGTGGGGGTCGGGAGGGGGAAGCGAGTGTACAAGCCGACGCGACGGTCCGTCCCCTCGTCGCCTCTCCTAGGGTCCCAGGCCCATACCTCCCAGCTCAGCGGGACCGCGGTCCTTTTTCCGCTTTTTCTTTTTGGAACCGTAACCGTAGTTGTCGCGCGCGCTCCACCCGGGGTACAGCTGCATATGTAGCTGTCTCTCTTGTCTCGCTTTCTCATAGTACTTTGCTTGCTCCTCGCGACTCAACGAATGCCACTGCGTATTTATGAGCATTGCATTACGAATGTTTCGCTGCGACGGAGCGTGTGGGAGAGCGCTTGCTACTCTTGTTAGGGGTCGCGTTCCGAGAAGCGCGCCGGTCGGGCATGCTTGTTATTCAGCGCGCTGAGCGCAGATGTTAGATACGGACACGACACATTGTCTTATGGCACAGCGGCCTACACAGCGGCCTACACGCCGACTGTTCACGCGTCGCGAATCGCTTTCCTAACAAGATTAACAATGAGCACATCGTCACATAAAAATAATTCAATCAAAACGTTGAACGTAAACAATCACGTTGTCAAGCAATATGGTGACCTCGGTGTATACAGTGGACCTTGTTTTGGACAGAAACCAAGTGGCGTTAAATTTCCACGAATTCGTTCAGTAGCTTTTGGTATTTGTAATTTAATATGAAGCTTGTTTGAAAATTATAAAAATTAAATAACACAACTTAAAGTAATCTTAAACAATAGTAAAATTGGACAAACACTTACCCGTCTGCCGAGGATCTGGTTGATCGCGGCTGACTCTTTCAGGGTGCACTCGGCGACCACCTTCGCCCTCATCTCTTTCATGTAGAGCATGAAGGCGTTGAGAGGTTTTTTGATATGTGGTTTCTTGTTCTGATCTTTGTTATTGCTATTGGCGGAGCTGTCTGAAGGTTTGTCGGAGCTGCTCGAACCTTTCTCCTGGGACCTGGAATTTTGTATGCAGCAGATTCAACGAAAACGTATTTGTTTTAGGCAGAATAGTTGTAATCAGAATTATGATTTATTACGATTTAAAATAA
>DWMY01000388.1:0-26969 GCA_018249775.1 Heliconius hecalesia formosus
GCTATCAGCGTTTCTATATCAAATTGCAAAAGATTTATGCTTAGATAAATACGTCAACCATTATTGGTTAGATTTCCCGTTAGATTACAATTTTGAGTATGATGATAGTGATACTCAAATGTCTGAGGCGATTTTGAAGAAACTAACTCAGCCTAACTATTTTACTACTGCGCCCCCTAATATATTTAGTTATATTAATTCAATGTTGAAAGATGTCGATGTTGGATACTATCCTCATATGTTGGAAGTTAATAATATGTCGCGGGATTTGATTGAGGTTAGTGTGATTTTTTTTTATTTTTACCCGACTGCAAAGAAAGGGTTATTTATAGGTGATTTACTAATATATTTTGTGTAGTTGTGGTATAGATTTTTAAATTTTTTATTGTTTACAGTTTTATCGTATTATTTACTAAACAACATTAATTAAACACAAAAAATGATTTCTCCTCCCGCAGATAATATCGTCCGTGGGGTGCGGCGTGTCGGCCGGCGTGCAGGCGCTGGGCCGCGAGTGCGCCGCCGCCAGCAGCACGCCGCGCCGCGCCGCGCCCCCCGCGCCGCCCGCGCCCCCCGCGCCGCCGCGCGCCGCCGTGTTGCTGGCCTGCGAGAGAGGTGCGGTACTTACGCAGTATGGAGCTATAAAATTAGATAAAAAAAATTAAATACAGGGTGGAAGTGTCAGCACCATATTAAATGAAACCATAGTTTTAACTACTCCATAAAAGCCTAATATAATTTTTTTTTTCCCCAAAAATGAAAGAGATTTTTTCAAACAAAATAAATAATAAATATATCGCATACGTCTCATTCTGAAATCGAGTCGTAGGTATTGGCGGCAAAGTTCAAAGTTGTTTAACCTTTAGTAGTATTTTTGTAGTAGTATGTGTTTACGTTATTGGTATCTATGCGTAACTGCATCACACGAAATACAGGTGTGGATAAACCTCGTGGAATGAAAAAAAAACCTATGTCTAAACTATTGAGTTATCTTGATAATTTTTTTTAGGTATGGGTTTTTGTATATTTTACCCCATATGCTGTTTCCGTAAAAGGAGCGCTGCCTCTTCTACTCTGTATAACACAATTTGAAAATAAATATCTGTTGGGTACGGTAGTATTCATGGACTGTAGGGAACTATTATTTATATTTATAATTTATTTAATATGTGTTATTTATATATGTCAATATCGTAATTTATTTATCATTTTTATACATACGAGTACATACATACATATAATATAATTTATATTATATATTTTATAACAAGTGTTCGTATTTAGTATATTTATATAAAAGCGCTCGCTGCCGTCGATTGAACCGGTGAGGAGTAACATTTACTCCTACCCCCTTGTCGACGGCATATTTATTTTCTAACAGTCGATGCTTGCCACTCGATGCGCTTTATATACGTTCCATTGTTTTCTCAGTTATTTGTTAATATTATTGTAATTCTCTTTTATATATATGTTTGTGGTTGACTTTTGTATAAACTGTGTCGTGATTTACTATTTGTGTTTAAACTTTATGTACTTTAAAGTGGTGTTGAATATACTCAGTGTAAACCGTGAGTAGAATTTTTATTATTCACCATCAACTATATAGTAATATAAAAACTATATAGTATTAGTATAGTCATAAAACGGTAATAAACTTTTTTTGAATTTGAATTTAAAGTTTTATTTGGATTCGTAATAGGGTGATAGGATGCACAAGCGCATGTGTGTGGTCGCCCCCATCTCCCCTCTCACCTTCGCGCGTTGTTGAGCTGAAACTCAACAGGAACTCTTTGAAAAGGCTGCTCTACGTAAACTCTCTACAGGATGGCTAAAACAAAAACAAATTTAGCAATATCTTAATATCTTGTTCATATTTTTATGTTAATTCTTTAATTCCAGGCATAACCCCCCGCGACATAGACAACCTGCCCCCCGCGCTCGCCCTCGCCCTCATTACCATCTTCGGTGAGTGCAAGGGCGACCCCCCCACCGACTGGAGCCCCAACGCCTATCACCTGGTCATGAGGGAGGATTTGGCGCTGCAGACCGAGATCGCTGATACCATTAAATCCACCGATGAGTATATGGAGTGTGAGTTGTTGTCTTTATATATATGTACATATTGTGCAGTGTTGTACACCGTCTTTTAATATGTAATTACTTTTGATGAGTGGAAAGTGGAAAAGCAGTGATCATAAAAGAATTTTGAAATTACCATTTAAAATTGGCTAATAGGTGTCACTAGTAAACGGGTGATTAATGTTTCGATTTCGATTCCCATATCAGATATTTATATGACAAATATTTCTATTGTGAGAGAGATTGTTTCAAACAAACTAGTGTAACCAAAAAAAATCAAAAGTTAATAACTGAACTCTTGCTTAGCGGCCGAAGTAATCCATCATTGAAACTCTCTTTCACATTCATTCTTTTATAGAAAAATATTCATATTGGGAAATGAACAGCGCTTACAGTAAATACAATTAACATGAAGGTATATTACACATCACATGGTGTGAATACAAAAAAAATATTACTTTTGATATTACCTATTTATTCGAAAGAAGAAAATTAGTTAATGAAAATGGGCTTAATTAAAATGTGGATTGTACAAAAAAAGGTTGAGATTGTTAATTCTGGTAACTTTTATTAATAGTTTTACGTTAAAATTGTTTAATAATGCTGTAAAATATATGTATATTGAAAAATAGTTGCTGTATGTCCTACAAGACTACTAAAATTTGTTTCCTATCTTAGTAGAAAACAAATTTTTGTGTAATTCGTTTTTCGAGCAGGAATGTAGAAGGTGTCTCTAGATTGGGCATTAAAAGTTGGATATATTATGTGTATATTACTTAGCCGATAATTGGAATATGTAAAAGTTTGTACAAAAAAAAAGATTTTTTAATGATAATAAATTTAGGTTTTATAAACACTGATAATATACTACAGATCCAAAATATGTTTCAACAAATACATGTAATAATGTAATTACTTCTTGAGAAATATAACAAATCCTACATATGTAAATTTCAATTCAACCATACTATAAATATAATAAACTATTTCTATCTCTTTCTAGCACTAGCATTAGAAGTGCTAGAGAAAGAGACGGCATACACACAAGTACCACACCCCACGGTGGAGACGAATCACAAGAATGAGGACGACACCAGCACTGGAATGGAACATTTGCATACAAAATTATTGAGTTTATTGTATCCGAGGGATCATAGGTGAGTTGTTCCTAGTTTTAAAGTTTTTTTAAACGCAGCGTTGAGTTTCGCCAATCAATGTATCCCGAAAGTATGTGGTGAATGGAGTGGAGTGACTTATCAATACTATGTCAATCCTGGTATGAATATTTGTTAACGCTTCTTTTAATTAGTGTCATTCAGTTAATTTGACCAAAGATTCTAAAAAAAATCTATTGATTTTGGTTCACAAAAATACTTAAAAATTGCATATTTATAAAAATGTTCAAAATCTTTATTAATCTTTAAATGTATGTAACATTTTTTTTTATGTTATATATTTTTTAATTAACAGAAAAAATATTGCGTAGTTTATATTTTAAGGTAAAGACGGAATTTAATCTCAACAATTTCTACTATTAAAGATTATATAAGAACATAACAAAACTTTTTCTTTGAAACTTATTTAAAAACTCAACTAATTAAAAAAAACCATACTACAGAATGACAGAAGTGTTCAACCTTCTTCAATCATCAATCCCTGTGACAATAAACTTAACTCAACGCCCCGAAGTGTCTGACCACGACTTCATAGAGGAACAGGAGAAATATTTATATGCTATAAGTACAAGGACCATGGCTTTGCCTGTCGCCAGGTATGATTTATTTAAATATTTTTTTAAGAATAGCTTGTTTTTGTTTGTATATTTTTTTTTGGGAGCTAGACAAAAAACGATGTCGAGTACCGCCTCTCAAAAAAAATGTATAAAATTGGGGAAAATGAAAAATGGAGTGATGTATTAATAGACTCTGTCAGAATATTTTGTATGGAATTTGTACTTAAAACCATCGCACTTAAGGTATAAGTGAGGTATTTAAGGCCAAGAAAGTGACTGTAAATGAACAGACAACGCGGGCATTGAGTTCCGCCACTTAACACGTAATGCCTCCAGAATTCGGCGAAAAGTGGGGAGCGGAGGTCTTAACATAGCTCGTGAAGCTAAAAAAACCCAAAGTCTTTACATTATTTACATGGTCTTTGCGGTCAATTAAGAGACTACGGAATTGGAGGATGACCTCCAGGGCAAAGTTCAATATTTACTGGTGTCCGACAGACACCGTAGGGCTCCCTTAATTACGAAAATCTTAACGTAAATTTAGAGCCAATGGAGCCCCTTCCCCATTGTTAACTATGGCCCAACTGGAAAATATTCATTGACAAATTCGACTTCTGTAATTACAGGGGAATGGTTAGTCTTCGTAGTCTTCCCTGTTCTCCCACAGAGCCTTTAGCTCCTCCCAAGCTATGTGTATCTGGCCGTGGCCCTCCCCCTCGCTCTAATACGGTCACATTGGGAGGGGCTAATGGGGGCGGGGCCAATGGGGAAACCCCGCCACATTGCTTATTATGGCCCACCTTCCACAATGGTGTAGCAGCTGGATTAGCGTTGGTCCCCATTTCTGGGTCTACTATACATTCGAGCTGGATTATTTATAATAAGCCCAGGGTGAGTATCAATTAAGCTATGTAATATTTTTTTAAGTAATACGGCTCAAAATAGAGAACGGAGTGTCTTAACACTAGGTTCCCTCTGCCTTCCTTGCTATGTGCAGGATACAACATGAAGCTGATAATTTAGAAAGATTAAGTAATTCATTATAGAGTTATGTACTGTTTTATAATTAAACATGAAATATTTATTTTGTGTATCCATTATATATACAGATTAGGAGATTATTAATTGTAAACTCAGTGCAAAATCACAATCCATTATCTGCTACTATTAACGAAGTACCATTATAATTTTTTAAACTTTTTATCATAACATAGTAGAGGGAACTTGAGAACCTAGCGTTAACACATTCCGTTTTCGTTAAGGTACTTCGTGCTGGCGAAACTCAACGTCGCACTTTGCCTCGGTACCAGAGCGAGTAAATGAAAATATTAAATATTTAATTTCCTCTAGTGGAAGTTGAACCCTCAACTAGTCGCGTTTTTAGTCTCACCCTTGTGTTCTTGCACCACGACTGACCTCTAAATTCAAACATAAATTTAAAAAATATTTTAGTAAACATTAAAAATACAAAGTACTTCTACCAAGAATTCACATTATTTATAACCTTATTTTTATACATAAATATATATTTTTTTCTTAATTTTAGGGTGCACAAGACATGTCAACAGAGCACGCTGGGTTTTTGTTAGCATTAGGTTTAAATGGACATTTAAAAGACATGCCTTTCATGAACATGTATGAGTATCTGGTTAAATGCCACGAGATGATCAGTATTGGATTGCTTTTGGGATTGGCCGCTACATATCGAGGTAAATATAATTAAATTGATTGATTGATAAATATTATGTTATTATAATTTCAAGACATAGATTTAGTAAAAGACATTTTCTTAGATTTTAATAAATTTATTAAGTCACATCACTAGATTTCTCGTCTCTTATATACAATTATTGTTGTATAATTTTAACATAATATAATTGACTATTTACATCATTACTATAAGCCTGGCACGAATTTGGAATTGGATTGGATAAATAATTATTTCTACATGTTTTTTTTTAACTTATTGTCATAGTATAGCCAATTTATATCAAATATTTACATATGTTCTATTCTGATGTATAAGCGATATTACTGTAAAATTTCACTTGGACTCGTTCAACAATTTTTGCGGGAAACTGGAACAATCATCCATTTTCAAAACATTTTAAAATTTTTAATATTATTGGAATAGTTTTTTAACAATTTTAAAGTGTTATTGCACACTTGAAAATAAAAAAAACTTTTTTTAGAAACGTATAAAAATTTGAACGTAGCGGAATTTGAACCTGTGCCTCTACGAAACCATCCACGCCTCTTAGACGGTTTCCAGGAGGCCCGGGTTCAAATCCCGCCACGTAAAATTTTTTATATGCTTCTAAAATAACTAAAAAAATTCAGCGTGAAGTTACCAAAAAAATATGAATTCTAGGTACAATGGATGTGCAAGCCACGAAAATGATGAGCATCCACCTGGAACCCCTCCTCCCAGCCACCTCCATAGAGCTGGACATCCACCAGGGCGTGTTGGTGGCGGCGCTACTTGGCGTAGGGCTGTTGTATACGGGCACTGCGCATGCGCATTACGCACAAGTGTTGCTCAATGAGATTGGTAAGTATACACTAAAAATATTGTTAAAATCGGTTTGTATAATCGGTTATACTAAAATATATATAATTGTTTGATACATTGGTAGACTGTCCATTATGCGGCTTTTTAAAATACAAGATGACTTCAAAGAATAATGTCTTTCTCGTAGTGGTAATACTATTCTCATAGTGCTTTCACATGTTCAACTTTCTATCTTCTAAAAAGATACTAATACAAAAAGCATCACCTGGAACCTATGCTATCAGCTCCATAAAACTGGACACTAGATTATGTTACTGGGTATTGGGCCCCTGTAAAAGCACAGCACATATACTTTACCCACAAGTCTTGCTTAGTGGTCGTTTATTGTATAATAAACTGTTGTATAGATTGCAGACAACAGTTTATTATAAAATACAACGATGAATGGCTTTGTGTAATACTATTGAAGATAACCTCAAAGGATTATATGTTCCCAATAGTGTGTGCTATCCACATCCTGAGCTTCGTGTCTTTAAATTGTGCTTTTATTTAAGTATCTAGTGGTTCTAATTATATTTATAATAAATATATAAATACATAATGAAATACATGCCAGTCTTGGAGTATGGGTAAGTGTACTACTGTAAACACGGCTGTTTGTAGGTTCGATTTCTACTCCAGGGAGTGAAATGTTTTATATTTTCATTTCTTCTCTCTGGTAACGAGGCAAAGCGCGGAACGTAGATATTGAGGAACTTAGATGTTTCGATATGTATAGAGTGTCTTAACTTAGTGTTATTTACATTAGGTAGGTGTGCGGGATACAACGTGAAGCTAAAAATATATAAATAGATATATGTAAAGTATTCCATGATTGTCTATATAATTATAATTATGTCTGTTTTATTTGTATTACTTGTAAATATAATATTCTGCATTGAGTCTTATATTTAGAGCTTACTAGCTAGCGACTCCACCCGCTCAATTAATGCAATTAATAATTTAATAAATACGTAAAATGAAATCGATATATGTTTTATTTGTATGTCTGTACCATACTCATACTTTTAGAGATTAATAATATGAAAATTTTCATCTACACGTGTGAGCTTATGTCCACATATGTGATCTCTACACATGATATGAGATCACATCATCAATACATCCATATCTATCCATATATATCATACGCGATCGCGCGTCCTCACGTGATCATCATATGACATAGACATACATATGATCTTTTATCCTATCATTTGGATAAAGATAAGAAGAATAATATAAGAGATATATGTAAATAGATAACTATGGAAGTATAGATTATTGTTATGTTATAACAAAATTATGCTAAATCTTTAAATAAATTGTAGCCCATATGTCATTCTGACGTATAAAATAAAAAGTATTTTTTGCATGAAAGCGCAATAAACATCCGTCCTCACGTTTATGATATTAGTAAGGTATGATGTCCATGTAAATTAACCCCATATTAGAACTTTGTATAATTTCTGCTCACTACACTGCATAATAATTTTAACACGTCTACAATTGCTCAGTACCAAATCGAGGAAATAAAATTGTTAAATATTTGATTTCTGCGAGTGGGAATCGACCCCACAACCTGTCTCTACAGTCTACAGTCGCATGTTTCTATCCTTGGGCCACGACTGGCCTCTAAAAAAATAATAAAATGAACTAAGAAGTGTTCCGTCAACACAGGTAAACCACCAGGCCAAGAGATGGAGAACTGCGTGGAGCGCGAGGGCTACGCGCTGGCGGCCGGCCTCGCGCTCGGCCTCGTGTGCCTCCGCGCCGGCGCGCGCGCGCACCTCGCGCACCTCGCGCCGCGCCTGCGCACCTACATGCTGGGCGGCGACCGCCGCGCCCTCAGTGGTCAGTGTGTCTAATCATTTCTTTTAAAATACTACATTGTATTATAAAACACATCTTTTTTATAAAGCATAAGCAGCAGACAGATAAAATGAAACTGTCTACCTAGAACCAACCAACGGGACTTCACTAGGTGTGACCATAGCCCTAGGGCTCCTATACTTTTATGCTTTATGACCGTAAACGCGTCAATTGTGTGTTCGATTCACATTTAAAGAGCAGAGTTATATTCATTAGCTCAAGCACGAAAAACTATCGAAAAAGTATTCGGCACCGCTACGCCACGAGTGGCCTTTTTAATAATAAAGAAATAAAATTAATCTCAATGATTACAAAACAAATATAAACTTAGCTATAATTGGCAAAGCGTCAAGTGGATTCGTTTATAAACCGCGAGATATATATTGTTTTAAATCTACAAAAGGATTGAATTTCTTCCAATCTTGATACGTGACTTATATATTTCGTAATATTTTCATAGATTTTTCTTCATTTTCAACGTAAATTGTAATGTAAATTAAGATAAATAAACATTTTGATTGAATGTTTTAACATTCACTATTTTATTTGGTTTTTGAACGTCCATTTCATTCGCTCAGTGACATCTCTAAGTCTCCTTAGCATGACGTCACCTACTTAATCATATCAAGTCCTCGATACTCGATACACTATGGTTCGTGCTTCGAACTTTGTAATCGTATCGTCACCTCGAAACGTTTACAAAACGGACTCGATTATTTTTCGTGCTCGACCTACATTTCTTCGCTTTGGTATCAAGACAAACGCAAGTTAGCTTCCGCAACTAAGCACACAATATCTTAGGCGGAAATTGGGGACCGAATTGTAACAATAAGTTCTCTTTATTCTTCTATGTACGGTATGCAACGTAAAACTAGAAATAATCTCAAATATTTTATTGTACACAGGTGCACAAAAAGACAGATACAAAACGAATTCTTTCGCTATTCGAGAGGGTGGAACTGTCAACCTAGATGTGACTTCACCAGGTGCTACAGTAGCCCTAGGGCTCCTGTACCTTCGTTCTGGAAGCCCTGCGGTAGCAGCGTGGCTTCGTCCACCAGCTACGGCTTATCTGTTGGACTTTGTTAGACCAGATTTACTTATGTTGAGAGTTATTGCTAGAGGTGAGAATATTTTGAAATAAAACTAAAATTTAATTCTTTTTAAAAAAAAATCTAAAAAAATTTGAACCCGTGGCTATTGGAATTGATCTGCTTATCTTCCTAATATTCTAAGAAAGTACTTTAAATTGTCGTAACTAGGCAACTCGAGCCATATTGCTACAGAGTAAGATCATTTAAGCTAGAATAAAACTATGAATTTAATAGTTTGGTGTTTAAAAAAATTGTGCTACTTTTGCACGGTTTACACGGTTAAATTTAACCGTGTAAACCGTCAATTATCCTAATTTAATCTTGTTATATTGGGTTTTTATGAGAGGTGATGATAGTTGACTTAATATTTTTCTATAGTTTAGAGCAAATGAAGCAAATAAAAAATAGACTATAAAAAAATGTTTATCTGCGTTACGTAAGGTACGTAACATTGCACAATAATTCATTTTATTGAGTTTTTATTGACTTTTTAGTTATAATTGTCCCAGTTGTGCAATCTCTTTTAGTAACTGTTTTGTTGTGTATACAAATAACCCAGAGAATTTAATATTTTGTTTCTGTAATCTAAAAAACTTTTCAGGTTTAGTTCTATGGGATGAGATAGAAGCAACTGAAGAATGGGTCGAGAGCCAAGTACCGTCCACAATAAAGCCATACTGCTTTGTCAAACCCACTGAGGATAATATTGACTATGAAGCTATGAAGTAAGTAATTTGCATTCCGTTTGTTCACGCTTCACGCAGTTTCCCGATTATAGGTGTAAGGTAGAAACTTAGTGTTAAAACACTCCGCCTCGATTTCGCCACTCAAGAGAAAAGGAATTTCTGTTAAGTGGTGAAATCAAGGCCCGCTTACAGTCGGACGCTGTGCCTGTTTCAATTGGATCAATGTGAGGAGAAACCACGGTTAAAAAATTAGTATCGTATATGTACAGTTATTGATTTATTTACTTGTGCTGAGTTCCAACAAGGAAGTTCCTTATGTTTTATTTCATAAATTGATTTGCAAATTGGACAACTGATTAATTCATAGATCATATGATTAGTAGACTGCACTGTGTGAATGTGGCCTGTACGACGGTTCCCTTCTCACAGGTTTCCTTTCCACCTGCCCTAAATTAACCCCTCCTTTACATCCTCATAATATAGCCTGTACCCTTAATGTTCCATATTTGTTAATGTTTGTGTTTTTTATTGTATTTTTATATTACTTGTGCTTGTCAGTTTCACATTGTATCGCGCACACAGCAGGGTAGGCAGATGGAATCTAGTGTTAAGATACTATGTTCCCCATTTTCCGCCGAATTCTGGAGACATTGCGTGTTGAGTGGCGGAACTCAACGCAGCGCTTTGCTTTTAAATTTAAATTAATATTTCATCTCCTCGAGTGGCGATCGAACCCATAACCAGTCGATTTTACATTTACCCTGCGCCACGGCTGGCCTCTGTTTTTATATTAGATATAATAATATTATTCAATTATAAGCTACTATCTTTGTCGTTTATTATGTGTATTTTGTATATTATTGTGCTATTGTAGATGGCAATATTTTTACCAGTTTTAAACATACATTCTTCTATTATGTAACTTTTTTTTTTGTACAATAGAAACTCCTTGTGTTTTCCGTACAAAGTGGTATTGGCGAAGTGATTTTGTGCAATTGGCACGATCGAAACGCCATAATTAAAGAACTGAATTGACTAGTGGACTGCCTAAAAGTACCTCGATCAATTAATCAATCAATTGTCCAATTTGCAAGTAGACTGATGAATTGATTCATCAACTCAAACTTTCAACGGCTTATAAGTTGACTGATTCATCAACTTGTTAACCGATTCATAAATTATTTGATTGACGTATTAATTCGTTGGATGATTGATTCATTTCCCATTACTTTCCACAGCCAAGCCTACTGCAACATAATAGCCGGCGCGTGCTTTGCAATGGGCCTTCGTTTCGCGGGCTCTGGCGATACAGACGCGCGCGACGCGGCGTTAAACCACGTTTCTTTACTTCTCCGATTGTGTGCTCGCGGTGCTGCAGACCTGGCCGGTGCTACCACGCTGGAGTTGTGTACCGCAGTGTGTTTGTTGGCTGCTGGCATGGTGAGTGGAGAGAGAGTACTCAGCTTAGTTACGGCTCTTATTTATTTAAAACATATAAAACTTTTCAAAAATTCGGATAGATTTTTTTTTCCTTAATTAACATTCACAAAACACATACTCCAACAGATAATGTCAGGTCGTGGTGATATAGAAGTGCTGCGAGTGTGTCGACGGCTGAGGGCGAGAGTGCCGACCGCCACCCGCTCTGCGGCCAGCGCGCCGCCACCGCTCACTCACGGCGCTCAGGTTAGTTAATTTCAAATTAAGCTAACTGTTTCATGGATTGAAAGTTGATTGATTTAGTGACTAAATTATGGATAATGGAGAATTGATATAATGAGGATTTATGATTCTTGATTTATTGCGCATGGAGAGGTGGGACTCAAAGCCGCTGTTTGCCTCGTTACCTAATATTTTATAATGTTATTTTACTCTATAATAATACATTTTTGTCTACAGATGGCGGTCCACTGTACAATAGGCCTGTTGTTCCTTGGCGGAGGTCGTTCTACACTCTCCACGTCTCCTGAAGCGGTGGCAGCTCTGATAGCGGCATTCTTCCCTAAATTCCCCACTCACAGTGAGGATAATAGGTAAGAATAATTATATAAAAGTATGTTTATGTATTGTTTTTGTCGTTAAATTTTTAAATAATATTAGGCTAATCTAAAAATTGGCTAAGCTAAACTTTAATTGTAAAGCAATTATAATTTTAATGTTAAATAGAGTACAGAAGAAAGTATTATATAACAGTATTTTTTCTAAGCTTCACGCTGATGTATACCGCACGTAGCAAATTGGCAGAGGGAACTTGGGAACCTAGTGTTAAGACACTCCGCTCGTATAAAGAAGTGTCTTAATACAAGCGGAGTGTCTCAAGAGACCTTTCTCTTTAAAAGACTGAGAATATGAAAATATCAAATATTTAATTTCCTCAAGTGGGAATCGAATCCATAACCTTTCGCGTTTACAGTCGCAAGCTTATGCCCCCGCGCCACGACGGACTCAAACAACAACTGTATAGCTTAGTAACAAATATATTTTTTTATAGTGATATATATAGTAGAGATGGCTGTAGCTAAACATAATTATACTTTTTCTTTACTTTCTTATACTAATATACTTACATAAATGTATTTGTATATTTTTAGATATCATTTACAAGCGTTCCGTCATCTCTACGTACTAGCGGTGGAGCCTCGTCTCATATTACCAAGAGATCTGGATACAGGAAAGCTGTGTTATGCTCATATACAGGTTAGTTACTGAATAACTGTCGGAGTCGCACACGAGAGGTCCTTACCAATATCATGAGTGAAGATCGACGGGAAGTAGTATAGGTTATAAATGTTGAGAAATATAACGGAAGGTATGCCATTGAGTTTGGTTACTTGACATAAACGCTTTTATAGTTTGATTGTGTTGAATTAGAAAAGCCTTAATTTTCTGTGCTCCTGGGGACCGTAGACCTGGATATTTAATATTAAATTCAGATTCATACGAGTTTATGTGCAACAGAGTCTTGGTGGAAGAACTAACAAAAAGACAGATAGCAAAGTGAACCTATAATTTAACTTTTATTATTGTAAAGTACGAAACCCTACAAAAACCAAAAGCTATAAAAACATGGCAAAACAAGAGATTATCAATTTAACAATATTTTTTTAGTATTGAATTGAAAGAAAGTTGCAGTTTCAGAAAGGCGCAGTAAAATGGTTATGTATTCAATTCCCATATGTCGGAGTGTGAATTTTTTTTCATTTCCTTGCTCTTTTATTATTATATTTACCAAAATTGATCGAAAAATTGGGAATGGAGTATTTCAACACTAGGTTTCCTGTGCCTACCCTGCTACATGCGAGATACAGCGTGAAGCGTGATAAAATTACACAATAATTAAAAAATGCATATTCTATACTAATATAATTTTATTTTTAGGTAATCGACCTCGGGGGCGTCGTCAAAGAAATGAAAGCACCCTGCATCATACCCGAACTGAATACGCTGAGGGAAGTGAAGATAAACGATCCGAGATACTGGCCCATTACCTTCCATAGAGATCATAATTGGGATCAATTGAAGTGAGGTTTTTTTATTTATAAATATATCCAAAGTGGGAACCTAGGGTTAAGACACTTTCAAATTTTTTACTAAATTTAATAATTTTGAGTTTTGAATTGTATGTCTTAGTATTGGGCCTAGCTTATAACTACCTACTATATAAGTAGTGGGTATCGAATCCATTATCATCGTGTTTTCTTTTCTATTTCTTCGCTTTGGTAGAAAGAAAAAATGCGGCGTTGAGCTCCTCCACTCAAAGCGCCATATCTCGAATATTTTGCGATGTGTGTCTCAACACTAGGATCTGCCTAGCCTGCTATATGCTCATTCTAGAGTATTCCTACGTACTAGTAGTACTAGTACTATAGACATCGAACAGTGACCCGAGTGTCTCTCATTCTTAGATGATTTAATGTTAGCTCACACTTTAATTATAATTAACATTACATTACATTGAGTATTAGCATTTATTATAATAAAAAAAATATAACATTTTCTTCTATTCAGTTTATGTATACCACAAAAGGGGTTATTTTTGCAAGTCTACAAGACCTAGTACCAATGCTTATATAGCTTATATACTATATACATAGATATGTGAAATGAACTATTTTTTTCTTTCTAGAACATTCCTACAATATACTTGGTGTATTGACATTAAACAGCGAGCCGGCTGTCTCTCATACTTAGACGATCCAGAAGGTTTCCTTACAATATTGGCACAGACATTGACTCTGGACAAATCGAACATATGGTCAGTTACACCTGAAAACATCGAATTGTTCACGAACGACGAGAAAGTGAAGAATTTTGTGAAGAATTATCTAAGTAGACATGTTGGTACGGACGTATGTGGGGACTGTCTGTTGATCAATAGGAAGAGGAAAGGTTGGTTTTTTGGTTTTTCGGGTTTTTGTTTTCATGATTTTTTTTAACTATTATATTTACAATCAAAAGTAAATATAAAATATCTCATTGCCCCGAGTGGATATTGAACCCACAGTCACTACATCTTCGGTCAAAACTAAACATTATATTTAATAATAATATATTTTGTTTCCTTACAGGTGTTAAAAACGAAATCCTAATACCAAGACAGTGTGTATGCAGGAAATACACTAAGGAAGAGCAAGAATACATACAGAGTCTGAGCATGGTGACTTATGAGTGCGTCGTCAAAGATATATTATGCGCCTTACCCATTTGGACTACTTTTTTGAAGGTAAAAAAAATATTTAATAAGTTTTTTTTGAAGGTTGGTAGGATTTGAACCTGCGACTCATAGTGATTTTTTTCCATTAAGTTCAGAGTTAAGGCCGTCGTGTCGTCGATTCCCACTCAGGGAAAAAATATTCAATATTTTTATTTTTCTCGCTCTGGTAACGAGAAAAAACGCGACGTTGAGTTCCGCCACTCAACAAGCAATGTCTCGAGAATTTTGCGGAAAGTGGAGAACGGAAGTGTTTTATTGGGTGTTTTGTTCCGTTCCTATTGTCATGATCGAACGCCACAGTGTATACTTCCGTACTTTTAGAATAATACTCTAAAACTGGAGAGTTTGTTTGTTTGAACGCCACAGTCTCAGGAACTGAACGTAATCCTTTTGTGTTAATTAGTCCATTATTAATTAAATCAGTTTCACGCTGTATCCAGCACACATCAAGATAGTGATAGAGGGAAACTAATGTTGAAACACTCCGTTCCCCAGTTTCCGCCGAATTGTGCGAGGCATTGCGTGTTGAGTGGCGTAACTCAATGCCAGGCTTTTACCTTGGTGCCAGAGCGAAGAAATGAAAATATTAATCAATAATAATTCATTCCTCCGAGTGGAAATCGAAGCCAGAACTGTCGCGTTAAATTCACACCCATGCGCCCATCCCATTAATCGAGGAAGATAATTGAAAACCATTTTATCCATATAGATAGAATGAAGTTAAAGTATTTCCTATATTTATTATTAATTTCGTTTTAATTCATTCAGCGGCGTTGAGTTCTGCCACTCAACACGCAATGCCTCCAGAATTCGGCAGGAAGTGGGGAATGGAGTGTAATAACACTAGGTTCCCTCTGCCTACCCTGCTATGTGCGGGATACAGCGTGAAGCTGATGATGATGATGAATTCATTCATTTCGCTAAATTCAAATGTATTAATTGCACGAAAATGGCGTTTAGATAAACATAAAAATATATTCTGATAACGTTATTACAATAATAGTAATTTACCTCATTGACGTAGTGATTTAAAGCAAAGTCAATGACAAAATACTGGATTTAACAGATATAATAAAACTGATGTTTGTATGATCATCATTATTTAATCATTTAAGCTTATTTTTATTTTATAAGTAAAAAGATTAAATGGTTTAATCACGTACTAATATTATTTTATTATACACGCGTTCCTCTCATGTCTGGATGGATATAGATCTAAATAAATGTAAAAGAAAGACATTATACAAATTTTAAATTCATTTTGAGTCATTTTATTGATTTTGTTCATTTCGGAATAAAAAAATTAGTAGTACCCACCTGGAAATCTTTTACGAATCTATAAAGAACATACAGACAAACGTTCATTTTTTATATAGAGACTCTAATAAAGTATTTTTCTTTCCTATGTGTATGTCTCTTGTAAATTATCTTCGGGTAGCGAAAATTTGTAAAAATCTCCCTAAAACCATAAATAAGTTGTAAAAAGCGTATTAGAATATCGACGTAGCTTGAATAGAACGTATGGCTTAGTGGTCAGAGCGCTTGGACGGTTTTCAAATCCAGCTACTTTCAAATGTTAATACGTTTCTAAAAAAAGTATTTAGTAATTATTTTGTGCTAATTTTGTTCAGCCTAATACTTGTTTATTTATCTTGACGCCGTATTCCCCATGTAACAGGGTAGGCAGAGAGAGCCTAGTGTTAAAACGAGTGTTTTAACACTGTGCCCTCGCGCTCCCCACTCCGCCAATTTTTGGACGCATTGAGTTTTGTGTGGCGGAACTCAACACCGCGCTTTGTCTCTACATCAGATCAGAGCGGCGAAATGAAAATATTAAATATTTAATTTCCTCGAGTCGGTATCGAACCCGAAACCTGTCGCGTTTACACCTCGCTAATTATAATAACATATAATATTACGGCATATCTTTAGATATATGTTTGTGATAACTTCACTTATCTTAAGATATTAATAGTTATTATCATATTTTTTGCTGAAAACATTTATAAAATTATGACAATTATTTTTTATTTTAAATTGTTATTATATTGTAACTAAATTTCGATTGGTATTTGAATTTGCATCATTGTTTGAACTATTCTTTTTTAGCTATAGATAAACCCCGCACTTTTATCCCGCACATAGCAGAGTAGATACAGGGAACCTAAGAACCTAGTGTTACGACACTCTGTTAACCATTGAGACACTTCCGTTCCTCACTTTCCGCCAAATTCTTGAGGCAGTGGGCATCGAATGACGGAACTCAACGCCGCGAGTTAAGCTGCGTGTGGTAGAGTCACGTCGCCAGTAATGGCAACACGCATGGGCAGACTCGACCGGATCATTACCACCCCCGGCATTTAAAACCGGCGTGAAGTAGTAGCTTTATGCCACTGCGTTTCGCATCAGGTAATGCCGGGCTCCGGCGCCCAACCCACCTTAGAGGACGGCAACGCACCTGTAGCTAGCTCCTCTGGTGTTGCACGGGGTCGTGGGCGGCGGTAGTCACTTACCATCAGGTGACCCGCACGCTCGTTTGCCTTGTCTTTTCCATAAAAAAAAAAAAAATCACTATTGAAAACTAAGTCACGTGTAGGATTTATGCGTATAGTTAATATTATGTTATAAAATACGAAAATTATTTCCTATAATGGTCCAGTTTTGAAAACAGAATATATATGCGTCATCTTTTACCATTGATCTATTTTTGTCGGCTTTATGTATATGTTTTTAATTAGAATGACTTCTAATTCTCCTATTTTTAATTTTTATCTCGTATTTTAATTAACCATCCAACCACCAACTTGGCAGGAAGTGGGGAACGGAGTGTAAAATTCAAATTCAAATTTTCAAATACAGCATGAAGCTACTTTATTAACTTAGAAACTAAAAACTAAACTAGCTTTACGCTGCATCCCGACGGTTGTAGCGTAAAGTCAGAGAGTTTCAGAGAGTTTTATTAACTTATTGTTTTTTAATCATTTTCTTATCTTTGCAGATAATAAAAACAATGAAAACAGAGCCGACATCCTATCACATGTGGCAAATTAAACTTCTCTTATCTCAAATAGAGAGCCACAATAAAAGAACATCAAACGACATGACCATAGATGGATGTGAAACCCAAAATGAACCCCTAATCTCTCCAGAATTCACTTTGGCGATAAAACAAAAAATATCACTTATATTCGACAAGTGGGAGTTGAAAATAACTCCATTTCTAAGGAAATACCTAGGAATGCCAAGCAATAGGAAAATTTCGACTTGCGATGACGAAATCAAACGTATTCTGGCCTCTTTCCTGGTCTATCACGACTTGCCGAAGAATGTCCTGAGAAACGTGGTCGGTGATGAGATATCTCTAGTGCTTTGTGACAATTTAGCTTTGTCGTCGGATGCTGTCAGCAAGATCGAGGATCTGCTGAGATGATTGAGGTCGTTGACCGGGCGGGTCACTCGGTCCAGGTGTTGTGGTGACTGTGTTCACGATTGGTGTTGAAGTTTTTTAGTGTTTTAGTAGAATGTGCTTTTATGTTGATTTAGAAAACTTAGTGCGATCAAGCGTCCAAGCGCTCCGACCACTAAGTTCGTACGTTCTTGGTATTATAACGTATGGCTCAGTGGTCACAGCGCTTGAACGCTTTCCAATAGACGCAGGTTTAATAGATTTTCATAGTATATTTTATCAAATATGTACAATTTAAATGAAAATATAAAACTATGAACTATGTCCATTTTCTTCTAACTTGTCACCACAAGTTACAGCAAGAAAGAGATGTAACTAAAGTATATATTATTTATGTAGACTTAAACACAATGTATAACTAAATATATTTTTTTATTATTAAATATAAATTATTAATAATAATTATTATTATTATGATTATTCTATAAGTGAATAAAAAAGTTACAAAAGTGAAGACTGATCTTTGTATTTTGTAAGGAAAGTTAGTCTATGAAGTTTTCATAATATTATATATATGTAAGTAACCAGTGTGCGACTGTAAACGCAGCGGTCATGGGTTCGACTCCCATTAGGGGGTTTTGATGAAGACGAAGCGTGGCGTTGAGTTCCCATACTCAACGTGTAATACTCGAAAATTTAACAAAATCTGCCTATCCTGCTATACGGGGTAAAAAGAAATTATAATTTATATTGCGTCTTTTGGTTTTTTGTCTTAATATGAAAAACCCTATTAGGTAGCGTTGTAATAATTTTAAATAGTCAATTCTTTATTGTAAATAAGTATATTTATCAATATATATGTGTAGTAGGTTACAACTTAACTGGTACTTATATTATAGTTACTTAAGGAATCAAAATGTATATATATATAATGTATACATCAACATTTTTTTTAAAATCACACTATTCCGCCCACAGCAGGGTAGGCAGAGGGATTCTAGTGTTAAGACACTCCGTTCCCCACTCTCCGCCAAGTTCCGGAAGCATTATTAAGTAGCAGCTATTAAGTGTACAACAGTATAGATAACCATATAACCTAAAATACAAAAACCTAAAATAACCAATTTTTTTTCTAATTCACTAAAATAAATATTATTTAGTTATTGGTTTGCTGGTTTCATACATCAAATTAGATATTCTAGTGTTAATTGTTGTTCTATAATATATTAGTATAAATACTTATTAATTTAAACGTTTGGATGTTTGTCTACAAATATTAAACTGACCTCTGTGTAAATAGTATTTAACTTTATTTATTTTATTAATTAACTTTTTTATATATTTACTGTGAAATATTATTTACTATTTAACTTTATTGCAAATTAGAATTGTATAATTTAAGAACATTTTTTTACATCATTACAAACCTTTTTGGTTTTTTGGATGTTATATGTATTATTGTTCTTTTATTAATTTTTAAATGGTAATAAATTGAAAAAAAAAAATTAAATAAATAAAGTTATGTAAATAAATTTCTTGTTGCATTATAATTTTGTTTTTCATTTCACGAACATTAACTCAGACTTTTGCCTTTCAAGTACCTAATAAATTTAAAACAGGGTTGTAAAATATTTCTTAAAAAGCATTTTTAAAAATAAGCTTTTATTCAAATGGTAATTTATATTATGGGGCCAGTCGTGGCGCATTGGCACAAGCGTGTGACTGTAAACGCGACAGGTCACAACCTGTCGCGTTCCACGAACCCACAGGTTCGATTCTCTCTCGAGGAATTTTCATACTCTATAGGTATGTTTATCGCGCTCATCCAAAATGATTTGTGATAACATAATTGATATATTTGCATTGTAATCATCATAATCACAACATTATATTTAAAATTTTAACATATATAGATTTTATTGTTTATTTTACTAACTAGAGCCGCGTCCGCGGCTTCGCCTGCTTGAAATTTGTGATTATTTATTTAATAAACTGAATCATGTTTATATGAAAATTTCAATATCTTGGATTATAATTATTATTATTGTTTCCATGAAAAAGTAATTTTTTAAATTAAATATGGATACTGGATGTAAATCATGTAACTTAAAATATTACTTTCTAAAATCGGTCCAATAAATTTTGTGTTATATATGTTTATATTTATGAATTTTTGTATACATTCTTTACTTTTTCACCATCTAATAGATATATTATAAAACAGTTTAATGTACTGATTTGGAAAAAGAAATTAGTATTGCCAAAGTAGAATAGTGAAAACTATTTAAATCAGTTAAGTTGTTTTTGATATTGGCTTGCGCAAACGCACAGACAAATAAAAGTTTTAAAATCGTTATTTTGGGTTCTATTACATTGATATATTATGGCCCCCAATAAAAGATTTTTTCATATGTCTTCCATATACAGACAGTGATCAGTTACAATGTTATTTAATGTATATATTGCTATGTAAATATAATTAAAAATACAAGAAAAGAGATAATATGATTATAATCTGTTTGATTGATCACAATTATCACTATAATGTTTATATAAAAGAAATATTCAAATTAATGCAGCAAGGAGTTCCAACATGGCGTTCAAAGCTGGAATATTGATATTGACTCTGTTCATTGGGAGCTATGGTGAGTTTATAATTATTTTAGCTTCACGCTTTATCCCTGGCGGGGATGCCAGAGAGGTCGGAGTCTGCATACCTCTTTAGCCTCACCCACTATCATCAATCCGCACATACATGCCTCCCGGAGGCCCCTCGTGCGTTTTACGTGATTTTCCTCTCTCGGTTGCCAACCGAGATCTTCCCTGCCTCTCTTACCACCCACTCTTGCTTCATAAATGTAAGAGTTTATAATTTCAACCGTTTTGTTTTTCTCAATTTTTCTCCAGTATTTAGCAGGTTACGTCATATTTTCGTGTATAGATGAGGAAACCATTGCCATACTTCGTATTACCATGAAATGAGAGACCGAAGAAATGAATGACTTCCCTGAATAGGCATCGAACCAACAACCAATGCTTTTACAATCAGACATTATGTTTTTACTGTGACTTTCTTTTCTTTCGTATATTTTTATAATGTTAGCTGAAAGTTTTTTATTACACGAGTTACATTCATATTCAGAGGAATACTTTATACATAAATTAAATTCATGTTATATGTCAGATAAATTGCGGCGTTGAGTACCGTTATCCAAAAGGAACCTATTTCTAAGTTCTTTCAGTTTTGCCATCTATGATACAGGAACTTCTCTGAAATAGACGAAAGGAAACGCGACAGATTGTGGTTTCGTTTCCCTCTCGAGGAAATGAAATATTTACTGTTTTCATTTTTTCGCTCCCATCGCGGAATTCGGCGAAAAAAGGGGAATGGAATATCTTAACACTATGTTCCCTGGTTCCCTGTGCCTACCCAGCTATGTTCGGAATACAGTGTAAACCTAAAAAAAAATAAACATATTCTTGCCATAAATGTTGTTAAAAAGGAAAACCATTTTTTTTGTACGTGACATTTATTACTTTTACAGTGTGTTAGTTTAATGCATAAATATAAAACCTTAAAAATATAAAAAGCTTATTCGAAGTGGTCTCCATTGGCACTTTTAGACCTTGAGGCTAGTTATCAATAACATCACGCACTCTTTGTATAAGAAAATTCTTCACACGAATCGCATGGATTGTTTTAGGGACATCAAGTGATCATGGTGTTTAGAGCAAGCCCTACTTGCTTCAACTTATACTTTGATTTATACTATACACTTGGGCGAGCGCAGCTTCGCACCTTAGGGGTGAATTCTAAAAAAACAACGAAACACGTGTTCAATAAAATATTTTTAACAGTCTGAATTTCAAATTTTATAAAAATGAGTGCCGAATTAAAAAACCCATACAAACTTTCAACCCTTATTTCATTCCTTTAGGGTTAAAATGTTTCAAAATCCCTTTTTAGTGGATGTCTAGATTACGGAAATAAACATTTGTCCAAATTTGACGTTTCTACGCACAGCGGTTACGGCTGTGCGTGCGTCTTACCTCAGTCAGTCAGGTACATGTCCTTTTATATATATAGATAGATTAAGATCAGAACTGGATACGGCCATTCATCAACTCTTATAAACTTCGAAACATTCGTTTGTAACCAAGTTCCGGTAGATCGTGCTTTATGACCCGGAGCCGAGTCTTGCTAAAAGGCCATTCCCGGTTATTGAACATGGTATTATTAAAGGTCATAACTACCTTCTTAAGAATGGTACCTCGATACAGTTGTGCCGATGTTTTTATACCTTTTTCACAAAAATATGAGCTATATCATTTATGAAATGACCTCAAGTCCAGGGTCATCTTGTAAAATATGCGACATGGTTCTAGGCGCTATCTTCATCTACCGAAATAAAATTGAATTCTTTCCCTTACTGCATTGATCGCCTATTTCGCACTTTCGATTTTAAAAATTATATTTGGCTCCCATACTTACTTTATGTGTCACCATCCATTCAGTTATCATTATTACTCCACCCCATTTTATTACATCACAAAGTATTTTTCATATATGCGCGATAATTTGGTTACTGCGAAAAACAAAACTATAGCTGATTTTATCCCCTTAACTATAAACAACGAAAAGATATTACGATCTGATTGTTAAAAAATTCCTTGGCCTGTGGATAGACGATAAATTAAATTGGAAGCCACACATTGAGGACGTAAGAAAAAAATATCCTCTTTATTGGGAGCTTTACATAAAGTTTCAAATTGTATTCCAACGAAAGTGCGTCCTATTATATATAACTTTTTTTTTTTTTTTAAATTTCACTTAGAGCATTTAATATAAATACTCTAATGGGGATCGGCTGCCCCCAATAAACTTAATTTCGTTACAAAGGACCCAGAATAAAATTATTAAAATACTATTTCAATATCCTTGCCTTACTCCAACTACACCATTATATAAGAAAACGAAATTATTAAATATACGTCAATTATATACATATGACACCTGTATCCTTGTAAGAAAAATTACCACAAACACAATCAAATCGAATATTAAATTAAATAAAAAAGTATTCAAACACAACTTAAGAAATAAACATAAACTTGAATTACCTTAATTACGGAATTAATTACGGAAAAAAGACAATAAATAATGTTTGATGGAGTACTGCTTTATAATAGTCTACCTAATCATATAAAGAATTGTGACAGCATTTCTGTGTTTAAAAAGAAATTAAAACATGTTGCAATGACTAATGAATAAGTAGGAAGTAAGTTAAAATTAGAGCATGCAGAATATCCTAAATTATAATAGATGTAATATTTTATGTATATTTCTAGGAATCAGAGGCTTGTATTGTACTGTTTTGTAATATATGTTTTTTTGTATCTCATTGTAAGCAAAACTTCATGTTATTTATAGGAATATTTTTTTTAAGCCTATAATTATAAAAAAAAAAACAATTAACAATTGTATAAAAAATACACATTTCAAATTTAAAAGTAATAAATAAATAAAATAAATCGGCTTCACGCTGTATTCCACAAACAGCAGGGTTGACAGAGAGAACCTAGTGTCCGAATTCGCCGAATTGCGCCAAATTCTGGAGGCATTGCGTGTTGAGTGGCGGAAATCAACACCGCGCTTTGCCTCGACACCAGAGCGAAGAAATGATTATTGATTTATTGTTAATAAATATTTAATTTCCTCGAAAGCCACAGTTTGTGCCCCTGCGCCACGACTGGCCTCTTCAAAAGTAATATTTTGTTTATTTTTGTTTGCAACAGTATTTATGGCCAGACTAAGTATATAGAGGTATAAAACTCCTCCGATTCTGAATGACTGACAAACAACACACAAAACAAAAAGAAAATCAAAAAAAAAATTTGGCATTTACAATTTTAGGGTGGTTGCAGGTGGCTACTTGTTTCATATATTATTTAATTAAACGTCCTATTACTCCGTGATGCTTTGAGATTTCATTATAGATATAAATATAAAGATGATGAGAATTACGTGTAACATTTTAAAGTATTGGAAACAAAAACGAAACTTTTCTAAAAAATATTATTTACTATTATTAAAAATTTTCAGCCTTCCCAGCGACGCAGGAAGATGTGTCAGTGTTCTTCGACCACACGGATGGGCGTATAGTGGGTGGTACGACGGCCGGCACCGTGCCCCACATGATGGCACTCGTCACTGGTATTGCGATCAGAAGTTTACTTTGCGGTGCTTCCCTCATTACAAACAGACATGCTTTGACCGCCGCCCACTGTTTGGTACCTGTCACCAGCGGTACTAATGTTAATTCGTAAGTATCTTGTTTTTTTTTAGTGTGGTTTTATGGGCTACTAGTAAAAGTGACTAAATTAAGTAACTAAATTATGCGACGTTGAGTCCCGCCACTCAAAACGCCTTGTATCGGATCCAGGCAGAAAGCAAAGATAGAAGTATCTTAACTAAATTCCCGCTCCAGCTATAATATTTTTTTTAGTTGGCTGCTGTTTTCCGCACATGGCAGGGTAGGCAGTGGAAAACTGGGAACTTGGTGTTAAAGCAATCCGTTCCCATTAAGATGCTTCCGTTGCGTCAAAACTATATTTTACTATATTACAGCAGGGTAGGCAGAGGGAACCTAGGGTTAAGACACTCCGTTCCCCACTTTCTGCCGAATTTTGGAGGCATTGCGTGTTGAGTGGCAGAACTCAACGCAGCACTTGGCCTCGACACCAGAGCGTAGAAATGGAAATATAAATTTAAGTAAATATTTCATCTCCTCGAGTGAGGATCGAACCCACAACCAGTCGGTTTTACAGTCACACTTTGTAACACTGCGCCGCGACTGGCCTCTTATATATTTCACTTAATTCTCATAATTACATCAACAGTAACCTACGAGGCATAGTAGGCAGCAACCGTTGGAACTCCGGAGGCACACAAGTGGCTTTCTCTCGCGGTATCATCCACTCCAGCTACAGACCTCTGCCCATTTTGAAGCACGACATCGGTTTATTAGTAGCGAACGCCAATATCGGACAAAGCAATTCCGTCAGACCAGTCACTTTGAACTGGAACTTAATTGGTGCGAATGTGGCTACGTCTGTCACTGGTTGGGGAAGAACCTCTGTGAGTATTTTTTTATTATTTTGCCCGTGTAAATTTAATTATAATTAGCGTTCATATCGGGATAAGTATTCATTTGGGTTAGAGTGTTACGTGTATTTCCTTCATTGAATCCTTCATGCGACTGCGTGCGCGCCATATTTAAAATATCGCTACAAAGTGCAAAAATGGAGCAGATGGAGTTAACTTGGAGGAACTGTTGTCGTCTCCGTTCTCTCATAGTCCGCTGAACATCTCAGTGAGAAGGATATTATATTTCATTCTTCATTAGACATTAAATGAATGACAGAAATTAGTAAACTGGATGTCTTAACACTAGCTCCTAGAAATCCCGCTTTTCAATTTCTGATACATTAAAATAATATATTTCATGTAATTTTCAGGCTGGTGGTTCAATATCAGCTGTATTGATGCAACTGCGTGCTACCACCATCGACGGTAACTTTTGTAGGACGGAAGTGCCGCGCATCGCCGCGCAGCTCGGCTTCAGAAACGTCCCCGCAGTGGACCCCAGCCTTGAGATTTGTACCTTCTTAGCTACTAACCGAGGAACTTGCAATGTGAGTATTTCGCTTTGATTGATTGTTTGTTTTAAGGAAGGGACTGGGTAAAATGAAAATATATTTAGCGTGTAGTGAATAAAACTCACAATTAGCGAGACTGTCAGTGTCCTATAGTGCCACGATAGTCGTTTTTAAAGATCTTTGTAGTATTGTTCACAATTTGAATATATTTTAAATCATTATAAAAAATAAAATAAATCAGCTTCACGCTGTATCCCGCACACAGCAGAGTAGGCAGAGGGAACCTAGTGTAGTAGTTTAAATCATTACACATAGAATGAATTATTTACATAAAAAAAATTCAAATAATGACTTTTTTATTTGTATTTAATTTTATATAATTATAATTATTCATAATTCCTAGTGTTTAATTAATTTTCTAAAAAAAAAAATTGGCTAGTGAAAGGATTTAAAATTTTTATGTACATATGTGTCCAAAAATTGTTAAAATGATCAGCTTCACACTGTATCCCGTACATACCAGGGTAGGCAGAGGGAACCTAGGGTTAAGACACTGTTCCCCACTTTTAATGATGTTTTTAACAATAATGTCTCAATTTACAGGGTGACTCCGGCAGTGCTTTGACCCGTGCAGACAATGGCCAGCAAATAGGCATCGTGTCCTGGGGAATTCCCTGCGCTCGAGGCGCTCCCGATATGTTCGCCAGAGTCAGCCCCTACAGGAGCTGGATAGAACAGAACACACGATGATTGAAAAATACATACAAATAATGATTTCGCATGCTATAATGATTAATAAATGATTTCAATGTATTCTTTTAGTTTTTTTTTATTTGTTTTATGATATAGTAATAATACATACTGTCAAAAAAAATGAGATCACATGTAGAGTTAAGTTTTTTTATTGTAAGTAGTTTTTTATCGTAATACTCGTAAAAAATCGAAAATGACACATTTTGACTACAGAGTTTCTGAACTTGTGGCTTATACATAGAGTCGGGGCGTGTAGAATTAGAAACTTGGCTCCCCGTGATATCTGATAACTTTTTGACGATATAAGCCATCGTCCTTGCAACGTTTTATAAAATATTTAAGTGATTTTTTTTTGTGACATTGCTTGCACCAAAATGAGAATGTTAAGATAAATATGTGGAACGATAAGAATAGACCTGATTC